>JAFFZR010027798.1:0-18625 GCA_018397195.1 Lethrus apterus | reverse complement strand
TTGTTACTATCATCTCCTCGCCGTAAGAGATGTAGCACTGTTAATTATGCCAACAGCGAAAGCTGACTCAGGAGGGTACCGGACACACCAGGAGAAAAATTCCTACACAGGCGCGACTCGAACCCTCGACTCTCACACTGAGAGTCCGGCCTTCTTACCACTAGGCCACCGAGCTGTTTATAAGTTTATAAGTTTGGTATTAGTCAATTCCCTCAAAGGAGCTGATAAATCAAGACATGTATATTGACAACTATAACTACAACTATAACTGGGTGCAAAAATGTTCTCCAGAAATAAATTTATCGAATAGGAGAACTGATCGAAAGATGTGCTTTACATGAATATTTTCTTGAAACCAAACAACTAGCCAAGCAATAACTTTGATTTTATTGTATATATCTCTTCTCTAATTTCCCGATCCAAACTTCACTTCACACAATAGTTTACAATCAAGGTCCAACAATATAGATTTGATATCAGATATTTTGTTATTAACTACAGAATAGAATAGAATGTATTATTCTCAGTGCTCGTGGAGTTGTTGGCTGGATTAGTCTTAATTTGTATTAACACTTTTATTAATATAATTATTCAGTGTAGACATTAATGTGTCACGTATCACATAATTTGTATTTACCTTCAATTACCTAAATTCAAATAAGGCCTCTTTTAAATTAAATGCAATATGTTTCATTCAAGAAAATAATTTTCTTCAATTGAGAAACCCTATTTTAATTGAAATTTTAACAATTTTCAAGCATATTCTATAACCCTTGCCAATGAAAACGAGAATTAGAGCGAGATGCCTAAAATAATGATTTGCCTTTGATTTGCCTGACGAAATTAATATCTCTAGTTATTGTAGCAATATCTGCTACAATAACTAATATGTTATTATATGTACATAAGCGCTTTATATAATATATCGTTTTATAAATCGTACGCAAAATATTAAATAAGTAATAAATATGAGTATACCGGTAGAAACTAAAATTAGTTTTTTTTTTATTGTTGCAGATGGCTTGTGGACTGGTGAAAGTATATTTTAAAATTTTATTCTACTTAAGTAGTTCCACTTTATCCCCCCCTCCCTTTTTGAAAAATGCATATGTTTTATTGTAAGTCAACGTAGTTCAACGTAAGTGTTTACGGTTTTTTTTGCTTTTTTGGTGGCTGGTAATTTTTAATTCAATTATTAATTTGGAATTTTAAAGAAAATTGTTTTATACCTACAGGTCGAAAAATCGGAAGAAATATTCTTCCCATTTTTTTGTCTTTCTTGTAATTTTTTTCTTTTTATAATTTCAATACAATGTGGAATTATAAACTGTTAATGTTAAGGAAAGAACAAAACGGAAATACTGGTGAAAATTTAAAGAACAAAATATATTCATGAATTTCTTGATGAAAATTAAAGTATTTGCTAAAGGACAACATTTCACCTAAAATTTTCATTCTATAGAATAAATACAAGAAGATGCAAATTAGAAAATATTTAACGTTATTCATTGTGGAACACATTCCATATCTTTTTAACTCAACTGTTTTTGCAAAAACATTCGGGTACACATTTTTTACAAAAGCAATTTAGTTAAAAAGTATATATATAAAAAAAATGTATATGAAAACCGTAGAGTATTAAAACTACAAATTTTGCAAACCCTTTCAAAAAATCCATGGCAACGAGCTTTTGAAACTTGAAATAATTAATAAATTTGGGTTTTTAGTTCTATCGCCTGCTTTAATACTATAGTTAATTATAATTAACTAATAATTTTAGTTTTAATAATTATTAAAACGTCGCAGCTTGCTTCGAATTGTATCTCCTTTTTATCTTCAACTGAACATTATTCTTTAATTACTCCAAAGTTGATGAATGAGAAAGTTAGAAATCTTAATCGCGGCTAAAGTATAATAATTCATAAGCCGCAATGATGATATAGAATTACATTTTTCATAAGTTGAGCCGCGAAGGATCTTTATTGTTTTAAATAAAATTTAAACGAAATATTATAGGCGCCCACTTAAAAAGTTAATTTTTGCAGTCTATTTTGGGAATATAAAGTGAGTCTTTCCGAGTCTGCCTTTCTTTCCATGAACATTTAAATTATTTTTGCTTTGTTATTTATCTTGTTTCCATAGAAATTTCCACCTGAAACCTGCGGCCTCGCCTAGCGAAAAGGCACTTTCGAATGTATTTACGTAAATAACTATTGTTGATACCTAATATCTAGTTCAGCAGTAGCAGCAGATCTTGCAAGCACAGACAAAATATAGGCAAAAGAAAAAATTTACCGTTGATGTAATTCCAAATGAGATAAATTGGCAGTATATCATTTTTTTTTAAATTAGGTAAATGTAGAAAAACTTACAACTAACTTGCATATTTATTAGAATGAATTATTTTCATATAAACTTTTAAATCTCCTAAAATAATAGTTACCTAAGCTACAAGGAATATAAGTACATTATCGGAAGAATATCTTCATCGAATGTTATGATTCCTTAATAATTTCCGAGTATTTTTATTATTCTCCTAAGTATGTAAATATTATTACTCTTGGAATATACTAAGTGACGTTATTAAATTCAGTTGCCAAGGGTAATAAACATACAAATGTTATAGGAAACTTGCATATGTTGTAACCATAGATATAAGGTTTGCTTGCTTACTATTTAGTAACATGTCCTTAATTTCTTCCTGTTTTTGCAACAGATTTATTAACATTTAATTATAATTACAATAATGCAAAAATTATGCAATGTGTATAATGTATTTAAATTATATCAAACTAGAATAACGTACTCTGTGTTATAAATAGCATGTATATGAAATACTTACGCTAGCTTATTGTTTTTTTTTTTTTTTTAATAAATTCTCTTGTGAGAACGTTGAATTGTTTTCAAAACCTTTTTTTATATTAAATATAATACAGGTGGAATTTTATATGATGCAAACAATTACCTACCGGCCAATATCAACGTCATAACGTCTATAAAAAAATTTCGAGTAATGAAGTCGCAATTAATGTCTCATTTAAATAGAACTTGATTTCTTATAGTCAACATGGTTACATAAATAATAAATCGTCAATTACTATGTTAAAAGATATCATGGATACGACATTCTTCAAAATTGAAATCTTCGCAGGCAGTCGCATGTCTCACTTGCGATTTGTCCAAAGCTTTCTAGTTGATCATAGTATATTAATAGATAATTTATGACGTTACGGTGTTAGGGGAATTACATTGAAAATGTTTAGTTCATATCTGGGTCAGCGCAAACATTTTACCGAAATACGCCATTTACATGACGACCATATAAAAGGTTATCGTTCCAAACTAATCGAGAATTCAATAGGTTTACAGCAAGGGTCTATCTTAGGTCCGCTTTTATATGTTGTATTTATTAATGATCTGCCTAGGCATATTTCAAGTAAAGTCACATTATTATGCGGATGACACTAGCGTCCTTGTAGTAGGTAATAACCGAACTGAGCTAATGTGTGGTTTTCGTAAAACACTCCAAGAATTGTTGAAATGGTTTTTGAATAACAAACATATTCTCAATTTAGAAAAAACGAAATTAGTGGTTTTTCAACATGGTTTTGAAATGGATCTGTTGATTAATGTAATATCACCGAGTGCAATTTGCTAGGCTAAATCATCGATTCTGATTTAACTAGGCAACTACATATTCAAAGTGTAATTTCCAGGTTAAATAAAGCTCTCTAAGTTTTAACTCGAATGAAAAAAAAAGTGTAACATTAACGTATTAAAAATGACATACTTCCCTCATTTTAATTCACACTTAAATTATGGTTTATTATTATTAATATTTAGGCTAATATAATATATTTTTATTATTTTTATTTTATTGTTTCTTTTATTTTTTATTTGACTGTTAGGCGTGTGATTAGTATTTATTTATATGTAGTGTATATACGAGGGGACTTTTTTATGTTATCTACCTAGTTATGAAAGAAACGAGTTAGAAAACGAATAAAAATTTATTTTTCAACTTAAGTACCATTAACACTAACACACTTCCTCCAATGTTTCTTTAATAATGCTAAAAATTCTTTTGGTAATTCCGCAAAATACGTTTTCCACTTCTTCATTCGATAAAATCGACGCCCTCTCAAATGTTTTTTGAGTTTTGAAAAGCCGCATTCGTTAATTACTGCTTAAACAATTCATGCCTTATGCACCCTGCAGTTGTCGTGCAGAAGCAGAGTTTTCTGTGCAATCTTGTGGGGTCTTTTTTTCGTGTGTAGCCGTGTTCAATTTCTTAATTGTGTCTTTGTAGACATTTTCTCCATACACTCACCATTTTCTCATGGATATTCTTCGGGCTACTGCCTTTTTTTTGATAAAAATTTCATGACACTTCTGTGTTCAAGTGTCAAATCACTCATTTTCTCTTCTTTAAACGACTGTAAAAGTAGCAGATGTTAAGCGAATCGAACCAAACTTCGAGATGAAACGTGATGTCAGAAAATTGTCGCCATAGAATATTGTTTTCATAGCTAAGTAGATAACATAAAAAAAACTCCCCTCGTATTATATATCGTGTACACCACTGGTAAAATAAATGTTTTCGATGTTGTTGATCGATGAAAATTTTACCTAATAAATAAACTGTCCGTAAAGTAATTCATTTGTCATTAAAATTGATTGAAAACTACCATAATTTTTCAAGAACATTCTGAACTCGACTTGGATGATTTAAAATGATCAAAGTTTATTTTCATGTGTATGCCGGACAAAAATATTCAAGAAATGTGCAATTCGCATGTGATATTATATATATATATAGTGTTGAAGAAAACATTTTATGAATAGTTCCGCAAATTGACTATTTAGTTGCATCAATAATATTATTTTGGCATATAGCCATAAAGATGGAAATACGTTTTTGCGAATTTAGATTGCCATGCATGCTCAGGTTTGGTAAAATCAATATTCACAAAAATTTCATGTTTACCGTTTCTTCGCAAAAATAGGGCAACAGGACTGTACTGACAATTTAGATTGTACACAGTTCATTGCGGAATCGAAATAATGTTTACATACTTCCATCATTTGTTTACAAAATTTCAATCTTCTTTCATAATGGTCCTCCGATAACTTATGACCTCAGTAAAATAAATGTCTCTTTCGTAAGCGAGAAATAAAGATTTTGCTTTTACATCTTCATTTTCCTTGCATCTCTCTTACATTGCCCTTAACACTAGTTTACAAATTAAAAAAAAAAAATGTCTGTGCATTAGGTGCCACTATATTTTTCTTGTGTACTTTGACCCGCTAAACTCGAAAATTGCATTAAACCATTTTTTTATGGATACGTTTTCGAGATATGAATTTTTTAATTTTCTTTGGTTTTTTCGGTGGTAGTTTGACTATTTGAAGCATATCTCCAATCTCGCTGTTCGGCACATCAAATTAAAGATAATCGAATCACCAATGTTACTAAATTGTTTTTCAGTCGCTTCAGTAGTTTCAGTGCAATGGGCCATCATTTTTTTGACCCAAATCGAAATCGATAATTCACTCTATCGCCGAGAAAAAGTATAAATCGTAGCTTCTTTTACGTAGAGTTTGCACTTTTACGAAGAGAAAAAGGTATTTGGGATGAAAATCTATGCAGAAATGAAGAAGTTATGATCAATTGTATGTGTACAAAAATTCAATTTTTTCTCTATTTTTGTATTTTTTTTCTTCTTTTTTCTTATTTATAGCGTATAATTCCGTTTATTTTTATATTTTTTTATACTCTTTCAGTATAATATGAGATTATTAGAAATAATTTTGGCTCCTACTTTGTCCTCTGTATATTTTGGAATGAGTTTCTCTTATGAGGAACCAGATATAATCTCCCGTCAGATCCTCATCCCAAAACCCCTGGTTTTCATTTCTTGGTGGAATCTCTCACCATGCTTGTCGCTAACATCAGAGAGATTCTCCAGGTGAAAAAAAAATCGCATGAGAATGCAGAAAATGAATCTTCAGATACATACAGAGTGTTCAGGGGTTACAAAGGGAAAAACTTTTTTAATATGCTTTTTATAGAAAAAAGTTCTTCTTTATAAAAAACTCTGCTCTCCTCAAAACGCCGAAAAACATATTTGGATTTGACTACAGACATACAGGTACTTATAAATTCAAGATTATTGCAGCTGATACTTTTATTTTTCAACTAAACAACAATAAGTTTTTGTAATAAACAACTTAATAAGCACTATTGGCTATTTTACGTTTATAAAAAATACCACTTGGTTCATAAGAAACGGGAAAATGGATTGGCAGAAATGGCCCAGTTGAATGGCCTGGTAGCTCACCTGATATTACACAATGGATTTCTTTTTGTGGGGAGCATTAAGAGAAAACGTGTTTACTCATGATGCAGATCAAAATTTAGATTAATTAAAACAAGCAGTGAATGAGATTAATGTGCCTGCTACGATTCACAAAGTTTACAATGAATTTATAAAAAGAGCTGAAAAATGTATACAAGTTGGAGGCAGCTATATTGAATAGTGGTTGTTAGATCTGCTTTAAGTTAACAATTAATACTTATTTATTTGTCTATTACAAAAACTGATTGCTGAAAAATAATATCAGCTGCAATAATACTGAATTTATATGTAAGTGTATGTCTATAGTCAAATTCAAATATGTTTTTCGACGTTTTGAGGAAAGCAGATTTTTTTATAAAGAATAACTTTTTTTTGTAAAACGCATATTAGAAAAGTTTTTCCTCTTTGTAACCCCATTCCTGGACACCCGTATGTCTGTAGTCAAATCCAAATCTGTTTTTCGGCGTTTTGAGGAAAGCAGTGTTTTTTATAAAGAATAACTTTTTTCCGTAAAATACATATTAAAAAAGTTTTTCCTCTTTGTATGTTGCAAAAATAAAAAAATGAATGACATAACATTTTTTCCCGGAGAATCTTGGTGACGTTAGTGACGACCATGGTGAGAGGCATGAAGAAGACATTGAGCGGCGCTACCAGTGGTTTTGGGATCAGGGAATGATGGGAGATTATATCTGGTTTCTTATGTAAGAAACGGATTCCAAAATAAACAGAACAAAAAGCAGGAGCCAAAATTATGTCTAATAATCTCATATTATATTGAAATAGTACAATGAAAATAAGCGGAATGAATAAAACTGCTTACACGTTATAAATAAGGAAAATATTCAAAAATAGAGAAAAAGTTGAATTTTGGTACTTTCACATATAAATTGATCATAACTTCGGCATTTCTACATAGGTAGATAAAAAACTCCCCTCGTATATATGTTTTTATATACCTATAGTACACATGCGAGTAACTACAGCTAGACTCAATACAAAAATTTTGTATTTAATAGTAAACAAGAAAATTCTACAACCGACGTGAACTATTCGTCACAAGCAACAAAATAGTGTCTTAGAAACATTTGTGAACGCATGTCGACGTAGTTTTTCGAGTTCACCACAAATACTAAAATTGTCAAACTTAAATCCTAGTTGATGGATAATTTCAATAATTCGCAAGATCTTAAAGCCCCGCCAATACCCATGATCATCATAACTTGCAATATCATAAAAGATAAGTATATGAGAAGAAAATTTCTGCATTAGATATTAATATTTAAAATTATTAATTAATAAATTACGAAACTTACTTCTGCCATTAAATATGTCTATTGGGGCTTCAAGCAGAAATCGATCAATTTTTTTCTTATTAATAGCTTGGATTCCTTTATCTGTCTATTCGTTTCGAAAACATTTCAGTGTTATTTTTTAGCTTTTATCTTACAATTAGAATAATACGATCATAAGGTCGATGCTTTGAATATTTTCACCTTTTCAGCAAAGTAAACAGTAAATGCTCTTTCCCTATAATTTTGGAGGTAACAAATGTAACAAGACCTTTGCTGCCGCTTTGTCTATATTTTCTAAAATGTTTTCATTTTGCAGAAATAATTTTCAAAACCAATTTAAAACATACACCTTGTACAGTCAGTATAACCAAAATTCTAAAATATTGCTATCGGTTTATAAGTCGCCTGAAATCTATCTGAAACTGCATATGTGATTTTGCTGTTTGTAGATGTCTTGTCAGGTTCACAGTCAACAATATTTTCGAAAATTTGGACCTTAAGCCGTACCGATTTAGTGCAGGATTCTCTTAAACCGACTTTATGTGTGTGTATGTGTGTGTGTGTGTGTGTGTGTGTGTGTGCGCGCGCAAGACCATGAAAGCACCATTTACGTGTATTTTGTGTGTATAAAGCGCTCCATAGCTTTGTTAATATTATCTCCTGGCAGTAAGAGGAGATAATTATGCCAACAGCGAAAGCTGACTCAGGAGGGTACCGGACACACCAGGAAAAATTCTTCACCAGGCGCGACTCGAACTCTCGACCCACAGTCTGTCACTCTGAGAGTCACGCCTTCTTACCACTAGACCACTCAGCTGTTCAGTATCTGTTTTAGAGAAAAACATTTTGGACAAAAGTAGTATGATTCTAATGGATTCTCCAAAATTATTTTCCATTCTATAATGTATTTAGTCATTGGTGGGCAGCTTAAACACAATGTTTATTTTTACACATTTTTATTCTCTAGCAGTACACTCTCGCCGAGACCTCTCGTCGAATATGTCGGCGAGACATTTAAGCCTAGCGAGTTGTGGTAAAGACTGCACGAGGGGGACTGAGTGGTGCAACTACATTCTCGCACTCAAAGTGTACTCTAGCATTGTATTGTTCTACGAGAGCCCGGCCTTCTTACCACTAGACTGCTGAGCGTTAAAGTCACTAAAGAAGAATCCCGCACTAAATGTACAACTGTATATACCACGAGAGTTATTTAAATGGCATTAATTTTATCATTATAGAAGAGTTTGAGGACAAAAATATCTTCGAATAATGTTTTTTCAAGAATACGATAAATCTTATAATTGAAAATAAATTGAGTAGAAATTCTGAAATATGCTCTAAACTTATTTATTCTTTGAAAATGAAAATTTTTAATTTTTTTTTCAGGCGTTTACGACGGTAACGAGCACACTCCAAAGCTACTCCAATGTTCTCACACTGTCTGCCTACACTGCCTTACTCGGATTGCTGCTTCGCAGACACGCCAAACTGATACCTTCCGCTGCCCAATATGTCGCGAGTTAATTACGATTCCTCGTGGTGGAGTCTCGGCTCTACCACCTTCGTTCCTCGTCAACCAGCTTCTCGATCTTATGTCGAGGCAGCGCCGTGAAGTGATACCTAAGTGCTCTGTGCACATTGACCAGGATCTGTTGTTTTGTGAACGCTGCGATACAGTTTTTTGTGCCCAGTGTACTGGCGGTTCGCATAACGACGACGCAGCCAGCGGCTCCGAGCATACAATCATACCATTCTCTATCGCAATCAAACGGATGTCGGAGATATTATTGTACAAGGCGAACGAGTGCATCTCCAAGGTGGGTTTCATTATATGCTTAGAGAGATTGCACGTTATCAAATATATGGGTGATTCTCTCGAGATACTCATTTTCCAGGGTACAAAAAAAAATTGTTGTTTTAAATAATCATTTTGACATCTAAGATTATTGATGACCTCTAGTATGAAATAATTAAACGTCATTACCACTTGGACAAACTCGTCTTTCTAGTTTGAGGGATTTATCGTACTTTTAAGAAATTGTAGTGCCAGAGGAATTATGGCGAAGGCAGGGGAATGATGAAAACCTTTTGCTATAACGTTTTTTATTAGTTTTTTGAGTTTTATTACAATATCCAATGTTGGAACACTTATGGGCGGTTATAATAAAAAATGAAACGCAAATACAAACTAACAATCTTACTTCGTTGCACAAACACATTTAATGACGCAACCTTTGGTTATAACGCTTTTTATTAGTTTGAACTCTTGTACCAGCTTTTTCGGTACTCATATCAGCTGCTTCGAAATTTAACCTTCTTTTGGGGATATTTGGTGTAGTTAGAATGTCGTCATCACTTGATAAATCTGGAACGTCTTCCACAAGTGAACTTGTCGGCTCATAAATAAATGAACCCAAATGATACGCGACATCATTTTCTCCGAAAGAACTTAGCGATTAAAAGTGAAGTCGGGGAGAGGATTATAGGGATAAATCGTTCACCTGAAGTACTATCAGCGCCCACATCTTGTGGAAACAACGACAGTATGGAGTGATATCTGCTGTTTTGATCCTCCGAAATGGAAAGCTTATTTCAAATTATAATTTTCACTAAAGTCCATGTGAATCAATACCTCGTTATTTTTCAAACTGTCTTTTAGTTCAGTGATTCTTTTGTATTGGTGGCGTATCCGGCCCCTGTGCTTCAGATAAGACTGGATGGTGCTCTCGAATTCCTCTATAATCGCAGCCACGGAGCGGTACAGTTTTCTTTTCATAGTTTTTGTAACGTTTTTTTGTCGTTTACTTTTGTTATCAAAATATGTCTTTTTGTGAAGTCCACTTTGAATAATAACTCTGCAAAGAACGATCGTGATCGCCATATACAGCCTGTCCCAGATAGTGTGCTCACTATTGGGATCTCCTAAACTGTAAGAGATAGAGAGTTGGTTAACTGAGACAAAATGTGCGCTACATCATGGCCTACTTATTAAAAAAAGAAACATTCAAAATAATGGTCGGTATGGACGCTACACGCAAAAAAAGAAAAAATGGCATTTTAAATTTTCGCTTGTAGCTCAGTTCGATGAAGAGATACCGAAATAGTATTTTAACATTATTAAGGTACTTTTTTACGTAGATTCCGAATATGTTACTCTAATCGAAATAGCTTTTTTAATTTTTGAGATTTCATAGCTAACTTTCTTATTTTAAATACAAATCGTAGGTTGCTTTGATTGTATCTAAAAGAACATAATTTGCTGTTTTCAATAATGTATAACACTTTGGGTTTATTTATAGAAATAACAAAGTTATAATGATATTTGTAAATTTTGGGTACTCTTATGCATGTCTAAGCTATACATCAGAGGCAGCAATGAATTAAAATGTTGTGTTTTAAGAGAATTTCGTGAAATAAATAGACGTCTTTTACAAAAAGTTGTTAATTCGACATTGCGTATACATCCTGTATACATCCTGTATACAGTGTGTGATGGACTAAACATTTTTGAATTTTATTTTAAGATTGCGGGATTAAATCCTGCTTAGTTTGAAGAGAAGAATATTTTCAGTTTTTGGAAAACAACTAACTACTAACTATTTTCTTTCTGTTCACGATACGGCAAAATTTTACTAAGAAAATTTCTTCAGAATGAGAAATTATCACCCTAAATTTCAGGAAGCTCTGCCTACTTTGACTAAATCGTCATTTTTTAGATTAAACAAAAATTAATTTTATTTACGTTTTTTATAAAAAGCTTTATTCAACATTTAAACGTTTTGAAAAATTCTAAAAAAAAAAATAATAATAACAAAGGAACATTTGAGTAGTGATAGTCGATGCATTCACGTTTATATTTCTTCAAAAATTTAAAACCAAGCCAGGGATATTAACATTAACGTATAAACCCACCGACTTGAAACAGAATTTTCAAAGGAAATGGTTACAATCCCGTGTCGACGTTAGCGATTATTATCAATTATCGAAGCCATTCAAAACAATTAATCCGGCATTTTAACTGTTGCAATTCCTACACACGCAAAACGGAAACAGAAAGAATTTTCCGCCGGATAAAGTGGGTCACTTGTGAACGTACGTACGCAATCATTTAAAATGTCAATTTGCGGTAAACAACGGAACCGAAATTCGTTAAAAGCAATTGTGTACTGCTAGCAGTAATTTTGTTACAACAGAAAATATCAAACGTACCAATAAGTTTTTTTATGATTTAGAAAGTTGTAAATTGGAGAATTCGTAAATGCCTTTTTTACAAAATTTTCGCAACGCCAGAGAAACTGTTTACAAGAAAGTGAAAGTAGGAAACGAGGGATTTTTGTTATTCACGGGTGTAGCAAATGTAATAGCCGGAAAGTGAAGATATAGTTGTCAATATATATTGACTAATACTTTTATGATGGTCGTCAATTTATATTTTAGATAAAATCCATATGAAATAAATAGAGGATTTATTCTTCATTCATCATCGATAATTTCTCATTTAACCTTTAAATTGACTCTTCATTAAACTGATCATTCTTCTTATTTTCATAAATTCTCATTGGCCACATTTCTTCAACTATTCTTCACACATCTGAGCCATTATAATCTTTTTATTTCTATTATATTTAAACCAATTTCCAGTCTCTGTCTTACTTGTATTCCTAGTACTGAAAACAAAATCGTAGATCATCATATGGATCCAATATATTTTTTACATTTAAATAAAATATTGGGAAACGCTTTTTTCTATCGATTCCTATCTGAAATGGAAACCCTATATTGACGATTTTTACAATAAATAGTTTCCTTTAAATTTTATTATTTTTTTTTTTTTTAACTACGCCAGCTCGATAAAACTTCTTACAGTTCAAAAATTCATTAATAACCTTTTAGCGAAGGAATTCCAAAAACTACAATTTTTTATAAAAAAATCAAGAGTATATAAAGACTCCGATTTAGATTTTGATTTATTTTTCACACATTTCGTTCGATAGGATTTATTTTTATCACTTCTATTTTTCCTTCAGGTTACTTTGATATGTTTTTCGATCTTCGACGTATCTACATACATTTCACCGTAGAACCTTTTATTTCTCCTATTTATCGGGGCTTCCCCAAAAATTTCTTGGATAGAACATTTATTTGTTCGTGCAGAGCAGCTACAAGAGTTTTTTAAAGATCACTTTCAAATGAAGCTAATGTAAGAAGTGCAACTATTCATTCGCAAAATTTAAGCTTCAATAGCGCGCCAACGATTTTCTCAGTTTTGAAAATTTCCTGCGCTCAAAGGTGTAAAGTTCCTGCCAATCATATAAAAGATGATTTAGCTAAAATTCAACATATATATGATTTATTGATTGACGTAGCGATATCGTCAAAATCGATTCTACTGTTTCGCAACCTATTTTTTTCTATTAACGACTTCCATAAGTACGTCACAGCGTAAAAATACAAAAACAGTTTGATTTGAACGCTCAGTTTAATGGACGACCCTTATCAATGCGACGTCCTTGTTAGATAACGCGTTATTAATACATACAACAATTAAACATATTGGTAACCCAACACCGCTATCAGTTGCGCTCCACTCCAAATTAAACGAAATGGACGCAGTTAAATACCATCTGTTACCTTAGTTTGTAATTCGATGGGTGAGTGAAAGTCGTTAAACAGTTGTTAAAATAACATGGACTTCATTGTGGACGATGAAATTTCTTATTTAGAACTGCACAAAACGAAGAAATTCGACTGGTTTTATGTGATAAGGTTTGTAAGGGTTAATTCTTTCATAAACAAACAATTTATTAAAAATTGTCATTTTAAACAATTACTTTTTATTAAATACGAGTCGTAATTTTACCAAGTAGTTTATTTGTAGGTCGAAATGTATTAATTGGCTAATTACTTAAAAAACTGTTTTATATTGTAAATAAATCACCGTAAAAGGTTAATTAATTCTACTTAAGAGAATTAGCAGGAAGATACCAATGACAATGTGAGGAATTGGTTTTGTGTTAATTTTTACGACAAATCTATAACAATATACAGTCATTTTATATAATGAATAATAAATCATAAATAAATAAAAGGATAATCTGAGCCAAAGATATGTCCTTTGAGGAATACCTAATGGCAAATATAAATTTTAATTATTATTAAATATAAATATGTTAAGATCATCATTACCCAACAAACCTAATTTTCCAGCATGAAACATCTTAGTTACATTTCCTTTGAGGACGATGATATCTTCTATGTAATTTTTTTTAGACAGATATTTTTTTGTGTTCTTTATCATCTTCGGAAAATTTTCTTGTAAAGTTTCTTTATTATACATATATTTCTTCATTCATTCTTTTATTAAAATTTCTTTATTTGTATTTGTGAGTGTTATTTTGTTGATTTTCATTGTGTTTGGTTTCTGGTCTTGGATAGTTGTAGAAGAGGTAAAATTTCTGTGAATGACCTTTCAAAATTTGATTCTTAAGACTATGCATTTATTTTGTTTCTTGTCTCACCTCATGCAGTGTAATTTCAAATTCATTGACATTTTCTTCGTAGAGCTGAGTTGAGGTGTAAATCTGGTTATGGGTAAAGCTGTAGATCAACTACCCTTACTTGGAGAAATAATTATTATGAAGGTATTATTGAAAAATTTTAAATATTAATCAGTAAATATTAGTGCACAATTAAATTTGCTTATTATTTTAAATTATTCACAAATTGATTTTGATAACTGATCATTGACCATCGATAAGAAAATTCATTGAAATAATAAGTTGTTCGCTTTACTTAAAAATAGGTGACATTTTGTAAACTCTACGTATTCTTACGCAAATACAGTTCCGTTGGACATAAATCTGTAATTTTTCCACCTCATTGGACCGTTGATTGACATACCAGACGTGCAGTTATCAACTAAAAATAACGTGTGTAGTTCTCAGACGAATATTAACTAACATGTCACATATAGAACTAATAATAGACACAAATGTTTATTAGTCATTTCGTTTAATGAGTGGCTTTTGCCAGATGTAAATAAATCAAAATCTAGACAATTTTCTTTGAAAACTCCAACAAGACTTGTTGAAATCTTAAGGTGCGATATTTCAAAGAGTTACAAAGTTAGCGGTGTGATTGTTTTTATTACGTACGCCACTGGCGTAGGTCCAATATCTCGAAATGCACAATTCATTTCACGTGCATTTGTTTCTTCTCAACTTCCCGTTTTTAACTCCAATTCAAAAAATGCATGTATTTCTTTTATTTTCAGAAACCCAACATGGTGGAAACGTCGCACCAGCATGGAGAGAAGCCTTGTCCTCATCTCCGGTTTAGTTGCTTTAATTGGACTATCGTTAGCTATAGCCTTGGGAATTGTACTGTGCAAAGAAAAATCCACACCTGGTGAGTATTACACCATAGTATTTTATCACAAAAACACCAATCTTTCATTTCAAAGTTCAGAATAGAGGGCGTGGTCGTTCGTATAATTACCGCGGTCGTAGAGAAAGTCGGACTATGACATATCATATTTTGTCATTACTTCCACCTGTCATTTTACTAATATACAATTTTCTTGAATACGCAGACGCGCCCTTCAACGCCGAAGCATTGCAAACGCCGACGATCATAACCGCCGACACCAATGAAGTGAAAGAATCTCCGGGAGTCTGTTTAACGCCGGGATGCATCCATACCGCATCGAAAGTTCTCGAATCGATGGATCCTTCCGTGGACCCATGCGACGACTTCTACCAGTTCACTTGTGGAAATTTCATCAAAAACACGAACATACCCGATGACAAATCGTCGATTACGCCGTTCAGTCTCATCAACGATGAATTGCAAGAACAGTTGAGGACGATGATTGAGGAACCGATACAAAAAAACGAACCTAAACCATTCGTGCTTACTAAAAAGTTGTATAGGGCGTGCATGAACAAGACGCTTATTGAAAATGACGGTTTGACCACAGTTAAGAATTTTCTGCGCGGATTTGGCGGTTGGCCCGTCTTGGAAGGAGAATCTTGGGATGAAACCAAATTCGATTGGAGAAAAGCTGTATATAAATTCAGGGATACCGGTTACAGCGTCGATTATTTTATAGATTTCTCAGTTGGAATAGATTTGAAAAATTCAACCAGGCGTATCATAGATGTAAGTAATACAATTCAAATATTAAGTACTAACTTAATACAGCTGAATTATTCTTTTAGCTTGATCAAGGGTCATTGGGATTAAGGCACGAATTCCTTATCAAGGGATTAAGCGATAAACTCGTCAAAGCTTACTACGATTACATGGTGGACATTGCGGTCCTTTTTGGTGCCGATAGAGAAAAGGCATCGAAAGAACTTGCAGAGTCGCTTGATTACGAAATGAAGTTGGCAAACGTAAGGGCAAACACACAAAAGTTAAAACTGTTAAACGAACTGTTCGGTTTCAGATCTCCTTACCAAACGAAAAGAGACGTAACGCCACGGCCTTGTACAACCCTATAACTATTGCAGAGTTACAGGTTAAACATCAGAGCATACCGTGGTTGGAGTACATCAATAGGCTTCTTGCACCCGACACGACGATCACCGAAGACGAGGTAATCATCGTCAGTGTGCCGCAATACCTTACAGATTTCGAAGAACTGATGACCAAAACTCCCAAACGGTAAATTTACGTATACTTTGTGAAATTGCAGAAGTAATAATAACAAAAAAACTTTATTTGGCATACGTTCCGTCTCTTCTTTTCAGCCTTTTCAACATTTCTATACTCTCCACAAACACTTTTTCCATAACACTCCCATTCCCATATCCTCCTCCAGATCTAATCGGTTGCAGCTCCTCCACCAGTGCTCCCATTCATCATCGCCTATTCCACAAAACCTACATTTTCTATATTCCCACATCCAATAGGTATTTATTTGTTTTCTCTTCATTGCCACACATTAACGCCTTGAACATTTCTTCATTTTGTTTATTAAAATAATTGTGCAAATTATTAAAAAAAAAAAAATTGATCGGTTATATATTACCAGGGTTCAATCAAATTACCTTCTATGGAGAGCTGTAGCATCATCAGTTACGTATTTAACCGAAGAACTCAGAAACAGGCAACTGCAGTATCACACCATCGCATCGGGTAAAACCGAGAGGCCCTCGCGGTGGAAGGAATGCATCGATATTTCGACAGGAAGGTAAATCGGATTTCTCCATCGAATTTGCATTTTAATTGACCTTTTCCATCGCTTAGTTTGTCGATTGCAGCCGGCGCGCTCTACGTGCGAAAGTATTTCAATGAAGACGCCAGACGTAACGCGATTGAAATGGTCGCGGACATTCGGTCGGAGTTTAAAGAAATCGTCAAAAAAGTTGATTGGATGGACGATCAAACTAGAGAGAGCGCCCTGGAAAAGGCCGACGCAATGTCGGCCCACATTGCGTATCCGGATGAACTCCTAGACGACAAGAAGTTGGAAATGTTTTACGAAGACGTAAGTAACTTGAAAAAATGTGTAATATGGTTTCCTGTTGTTTTGGCAAAAATTTACATTAAATTCGTTACTTCTTCACGGTTAAATTTCCTAACAGACCTATCTGCATTTAAAATAAAATGACTTAAAGAAAATAAAAAAAATCTTCCCAAACCTTGTCCTTAAACGTTCATTCTGTCTTTCTGATTATCTTCGTTTTTGTTACATTTTCGAGTTTACAAGTTATCAAAGAAATGACATTTCCAACAATAAGTGAAAGACAAAGTTACTTAGACTATCATATTTTCAAATTCAGTTTTGATCTTTTATAGTTGGAATTGGATTCCGAAAAATATCTTAAATCCGTCATCAATTTAACGCTTTTCGCAACGCGATTTTCCTTCAGGCGTCTGCGACAACCGGTAAATAAAACAGATTGGATCACACACGGCAGACCTGCAATCGTCAATGCGTTCTATTCGTCTATCGAAAACAGCATACGTGAGTATTAATTAATTTTTGAATTATTCTTCAGTGCACTTATTTAAAGTTGCTTTTATTTTATAAATGTTATGTCCATGGGTCCATTGGGTTTATTTCGAAAAACTTATTACAGAATTCCCAGCCGGTATATTACAAGGTGCATTCTTCAGCAACGATAGGCCCAAATACATGAACTACGGTGCGATTGGTTTCGTCATAGGTCACGAAATTACTCACGGCTTCGACGACCAAGGCAGACAGTTCGATAAAAATGGAAATTTGGTCGATTGGTGGGCTGAAGACACGCAAAAGGCCTTCATGAAGAAAGCCCAGTGTATCATCGACCAGTATGGAAATTACACGGTCCCGGAAATAGGACTTAACGTAAGTCGGCAGGCATGAAAAAAACAATGCATGTATATATTTGCATTTACTTCAAATTTAATGGGGTGCTTAACGTAAATAGAGGCGATTGTGGGATGAAAACATTTCTGTGCGGTGGCTATCCTGAATGTAGTTAGCTGGGTCTAATACAAATACTTAGGACTATGTAGTAGTTACTTGTCACAAAAGAAAACGATGAATTTATGTGATACGGTTCTTAACTTTTATGTATGTAAATGTTTAAGTTGCTTGTAAAATATCTGACTATACCATATTTCATATGCTGAATCTAGTTTTTTTTGAACATTATTATTTAATTGGTGACTTTACACCAGTTTCTGCAATTGCCACCAGCTTTGTACATATTTATTTTTATTCCTTGTTTTATATAGGATCGTAAATTTAAAATAAGATAAATATAAAAACATATACTTCTTAAAAATCTCCGTTATTAAAAGTAGTTCAGTTCTGAAACTTTGTATGCATTAATAATTCAAATTTCTCTATCAACTAAAAATATGTACAAAGATGGCCGACTTCCGGTTATACCGGAAGTCGGCACAAACTTTCTTATTTTAAATGCAACACCCTATTTTTTATTATCTTTTTGGATTGTCCATAAAAAATAAACA
>JAFFZR010027797.1:0-18669 GCA_018397195.1 Lethrus apterus | reverse complement strand
TCCGTACCTCGCCCATTCAAAATGTGCCGCCGAGAATTGACACCAGTATGCGCTAGTTACACTACATCAAGTGCTGCCACCGCGTTGACATATTTTATCCATACGTAACATAACCAAAATGCTTGTCGTATTTGTTTAAACTATATCAAAACAATGTTCTGTTGTAATGAAGTTGTACGAGTTTAGGTATATTACGCTGTTATTATATCTTTCAACGTCTAATTGCTTAATTGCACCGTTGTAGTAAAGTTTTTAATGTTGGACACCAACTCTCAACGGCTGTCAAAACAATGACAACTTCGTTCGTAATGGCTGATACACTATTTATTTTCGACCGACTTTCGGGTCGATAAAATGAATTTTCATAACTATCGAAGAATTTTAAATCTAATGCGTTCAATCAGAATATGTATGGTTATTTTGTAATTATATAATTTGAAATCAAGCTATTTATTTTTCTTGAATCAGTAATTGTGAAACAGCCTTAAGCTTTCGTATCTTAACAACGGCGACCAAGACAGTCGACCAAGAAAATATTCGGCGCAGAGCAATATTGTACTGGCTGACTGCAGTGGTCAGGACCGGAGTCAAAACTATAATATTGTTTTTCTGGAACATCGTTCAATGTAGGACCGCCGTTTTTGTACATTTAGATTTAGGCTATGGTCAGGTATCACCTATTAAAATATCAATACTTATTTACGGAATAGCCTGTATATACAGGGTGTTTCACTGGCAGGGAATTCCTCAATAACTAGTAAACAGTGACAGATAGAAAGAAAAGTTTCTACAAATAGTTGTAGGATTATGATTGGTCTATAATTTAATAATATTGATATGTATACAGGATCTTTCATAACTGTAGTATAGACTTCAATTTTGTTTTTTTAATACAATACTCCCAATATTATTGTATATTTGGAAGTACCAATAAAATATGAACAAAAAAGATATAACATACTTTATCCCTAAACTCGTTAATTTCCGAGATATTTTGGATTTTCGGAAAATTATGTCTTACATTGTTTGAAAAAAGCGGTTGTATTTTAATTACCTTTTAGAATAAGTGAACGAAATTATGAAATATCTTAGTAGAGACGTACTTACACCTTCTGATGTGTTTACAGTTATATTTTAATATACTGGGTGTTCGTTCCTAACGCGTAAATTCAGTCAAATTGAATTGGGCATATCTCCATTTTTTTAAATACAACACCCTGTATATATTTATATCATGTAAGTAGGTCTCTACTAAGATATTTCAAAATTTCGTTCACTTATTCTAAAAGGTAATTAAAATACAACCGCTTTTTTCAAACAATGTAAGTGACATAATTTTCAGAAAATCCAAAATATCTCGGAAATTAACGAGTTTAGGGATAAAGTATATTATATCTTTTTTGTTCATATTTTATTGGTACTTCCAAATATACAATAATATTGGGGGTATTGTGTTTAAAAAAACAAAATTGAAGTCTATACCACAGTTACGAAACACCCTGTATACATATCAATATTTTTAAATTATAGACCAATCATAATCCTACAACTATTTGTGGAAACTTTTTTTTCTATCTGTCACTGTTTACTAGTTATTGAGGAATTCCCTGCCAGTGAAACAGCCTGTATAGTAAAATAGCAAAAATACTATTTTCCAAGTAGGCATTGAAAATATCTTATTTCTTATAAAACAAAATAATGTAGTAGAGAAAATTTTATTACATAATTTCTTATACATCAAAATTCGTATTTCCTTATTAACCGATTTTCTATCCTATTAACCGATTTTCTGTCCTATTAACCGATTTTCTGTCTTATTAAGCGATTTTCTGTCTTATTAACCGATTTGCTGCCTTATTAACAGATTTGCTGCCTTATTAACCGATTTTCTGTATTATTAACCGATTTTCTGTATTATTAACCGATTTTCTGTATTATTTATTAACCGATTTTCTGTCTTATTAACCGATTTTCTGTATTACTAACCGATCTTCCGTCTTACTAACCGATCTTCCGTCTGTTCACAACCTGTTATCAAATTACATAGATATTTTGTACAGGTTTCCCAAACTCCTGCATTTTCTCGATAACGAAAAAATACAACACAAAATGAATTTATACCGGGCGTTTCGTTTTTTTGTACATGATCTTACTTCTTTGTTTTAAATGGAACAGCCTGTACATTTTTATATTTTCGAAATTGATTTTGTTAAAGTGATGGTACCGCTAAAGCGCGTCGGTTTCGAATTCTTTTGATTTTTCTTGAAAACTTGGCAGTTGCAGACCTTCATAAAAAAAATGTTGTTAAATGATAAAAGCTGTAGAACGGATAATGGTATATTTGAATAAAAGATTTCTGAGCTGTTTATTTCTGACCTTTTTATTTGTGTATCGACTAATCCAGATTTGTGAGCTATTGACCTTTTTATTTGTGTATCGATTAATCCATCAGAATGTTTGTACATTCATTAGCCGATATTTTTTGAAGATTTGTAATAGTCAAAACTTTTTTTCAAATTGAACAGTATATCTGTTGATCACTATATCGATATTATTCATCGATATTTTCTCACTTATTCATACATTTTATGATTTACACGTTTATTTAAATGCAGTACGATATTACTTCGTTATTTTAAATGCAGGCAGCATATTTTTATTATTTTCGGATGCCTCTAAATTGCGTCGTCAAATTTGCAATAATTTCCGGATTTTTATATCGGCGCTTTAATTACACGAATATGTATTTAGAAATTAAATAACGAATTCCTTAATTAGATTTTAAAGTTGATGAATATCTGTACTTTCATTCATTCATCAGTGCACGCGGTCATTCATAGTTATTAATAGAATGATACGCACAAATAATAACGAAAAGTAGTCCGTGCAAATTACCGATTTCCTCTTTACTTCACAGAGCACCAAAACTGGTTCGGAATGGACGAGCAACTGGGTCCGGTCGCGATATCAATTTTACGAGAACGAATTCCTCAAACGAACAACTCGTTAATGCAATATCAATATCGATTAGTGATACGCACCTCTGAACTTTCGACGTTGAGGGGTGCCATCTTGGAAGACGCGATACCAAATATTAAGGCCTCGAATAGCAGCAAGACGATACACACGAAGGAGGTATTGGAGTACGTCGCGCCGGAAATCCAGCTGAATTGCTTGCGGCTGGGCGTGCAGAATCCGCAACCGGAAGAACAACTTCTCAAGTTGGACGAGCAGGGATTGACAACTCATTACAAGGTCGGAGTCATGTACTGTAAAGCCGCGCAGTCATCTGAAGAGGAAATGTACAACAACGAAGAGTCAGGGCCGGCCTTTGAGGAATTTCTCGAAACCATTGGAAAGAAAGTTCGCCTACAAGGATTTGAAAAATATAAAGCGGGTTTAGACAATAAATGTAAGTTACATGAATAACAATTTTAAAATAAGGTGTATAACATTGGTTTTTTTCTTTGTTTTCGCCGGTTTGTTTGTAATAAGTTTTTTTTTCTTTTTTGGGTTTTTTTGGCGATGTTGGTTATAAATTAAAGGCAAGTTTTGGTCTGCCTACATTTTCTTTATTTATTGTATAAACGTTTCGCTGAAAATATTTTCAGCATCTTCAGTATGTTATTTTTAAATACAAATTACATAAAACAATGAAAACAACTTAAAAAAATTTTTTTGATGAGGTGACATGATATTTGTGTGTAGTTTTGTTTTCTAAATTTTGTCTTACCTTTAATTTATAACCAACATCGCCAAAAAAACCAAAAAAGAAAAAAAAACTTATTAAGGTGTATAACTTTACCAAGTGGGAGCAAACTAAAGGCAACCATATCTTCAAAATGGCGGTTTCATTGTCAAGTACATGCTAGATAGGATATTATTGATGTCTACATTTACTGTCATTGTAACAATAATTGTTGTTCCCTTTACACTGTGAGCGGTGGTGTAACTTTAGTCCGCTCTTTTTTTTTCAGAAAATGTACAATTTAAATAAGAAGTATAACTTTACCAGACGAGAGCGGTCTAAAGGAAACCACATCTGCAAAATTGTGGTTTCATTATTATGTATATACTAAAAAGAATATTACTTATGTCTGTCCACTTTACACTGGGGGGCACAATATTCACAATCTACACAGTTACAAGATTCAACTGTTTCATACCACATAAAATACGTAAATGAAAATTATTCTGCTTTAATAAATTACTACAAAATCGCGCGATCTGCTCTCAAACTTACGTCATTAACTAATAACCTTGTAAGGCTGTATTCTGATAATTTTTGTTTCTTGGTTTCATCTATCATTTTGTTAAAATTGTGTTCCATATTACAAACTGGTATATGAAGTAGTGTATTTCATTATTTGATGTTTTCAATTTCGTGAAACATCTTGATTAAACACCTTTTTTGTTTTGTCTTTGGTTTTTGATTCACTGATAATGACAGCAAACGTGTGGTGAATAAACCGAATAAGTCTGAACGTCAAAAGCGAAGGAAAACACTGGAAAAACCATTTGTAGATTTTGTAATTTGCTTTAAATAATACGTAGTTGGATTTGTGCTTAACTTGTGATGTAATAGAAAGAGTTAAACAAAAGCTACAAATCAGATAATGGACAAAACATGCCTCGTTTGATGGTTCGTAAAGTACCTAGCACAGTCGTCAATTTTTCGAAAAAACTTTTATTAGTGTCTAGTCTCAAACGCCCACACGATCGACGAAAATATTCGCGAAAACAAATTTCATCAAAGCGAAACTATGCGCTGACGTAAAGTAGCGACCCAAACAAATATAAATCGTCTATAAGCAGTGCCGGATTTGTGGATGTCATTTGCGTGAATAACAAATTTCTCCTTAAATAACATTACAATAATGACAAATTCGTATCATACCCAATTATGTAAAACATGTAAGAATTATTGGTATTCCAAAAGTGACTCCAGCCCTTATAGGGTAATCCATTCTACAAGCAAATATAAATTAAAATTCCAGGTTGAACTTCTTTATTGAGTTGTTGAATTATTGATAAATAAAGTAATAATGCTGCTGTTAATTCACGAAGATTATAAGTATGTATTTATGTACATTTTTTCCTCCAGAGACTATTTGCAAGAAAGCTGGGATAATTATTGTAAAGAACTATTTTCATTGTATAAGATGGTTTCTGTACTTCCAATAATTTGAAACAATAAATGTTCAAGATATTTCCATTGTTATCTTAGTTGTGTAGTTAGAACCACATATTCACTCTCTATCTTTGTTATTGACAATATACGTACTTTACTACTCTTTAGGGTTGTCATAGTTAATTTGATTAAGATACCATACAGAGTGTATGAAACAACAAGGAAAAGAAATCAACTAGAGACGCGATACCAATTTTGAAACCAAGCAACATTATACAACTGCTGTAGAAACCTTCCGAGTTTCCTGATGCCTCATATTTCTTTTGTTTTACAGCTGATTCAACTGGACTGTATTCGGTGTATTCCCAATATCAAGACTGCGAGATAATGTTCCACGTGTCGACGATGCTTCCATTCACTCCAAACAATCGACAACAACTTCTAAGAAAACGTCATATCGGAAACGACATTGTCACTATAGTTTTTCAAGAACCTGGTGCTTTACCATTTACACCAAAAGGCATCAGATCGCAATTTCAACACGTTTTTATCGTCGTCCGTGCAATCAATCCTTGCACTGAGAACACGCATTATAGTGTAGCCGTTAGTAGATCCAAAGATGTCCACGTATTCGGACCACCAATTAAAGAAGGTGCCGTTTTTCCAAAAGGGAAGACTTTTGCCGAGTTCCTTCTGGCAAAAGTAGTAAATGCTGAAAACGCGGCGCATAGATCCGAAAAATTTGTTACAATGGCCACAAGGACAAGACAGGAGTACCTTAAAGATCTTGTTATGAATTATTCCACATCCACACCTATTGATACTGGACAGAAGTTTTGTAAGGAAATGAAATTCTCAAACATGTAAAAATAATAATAATATTCAATTTGTTGCAGCAATTTTCAGTAGCAAGAAAAAAGAAAAAATCAGACCACGGTTTATACCAGATGCTTGCCAAAGAGGTGCTATTCTATGGCAAGTGTTTCTGGATGATAGTGGACAATCACAACGAATCGATTGCTTCTTGGGAATCTCTACTGATACACTTGTTTTAATAGAAGTGCAAGAAAGGCAAATTGTGTTCGTGACGCCTTGCAAATCAATACTTGGGTGGTCACCTCAAACGAATAGTCTGAGAATTTACCACCATCAAGGTGAGTGCATGACAATACATATGAAGGACATGCCTTGTGATCGTGATGAGTTAATGGAAATAATGGATCGTTTAAAAGCCGTAACACAAGGAACTTTGGTTCAAGAATTGTCCATGAAACGCAATATAATGGGACAGTTGGGGTTTCATGTGCAACCCGATGGTACTGTTACTTTAGTTGAAAGCCAAGGACAGGCATGGCAAGCCGGATTAAGGCAGAATTCTCGTTTAGTTGAAATTTGTAAAGTCGCTGTTTCCACTTTGACTCATGACCAAATGGTCGACTTGTTAAAGACTTCCACTTTTGTTACTTTGACTGTGATACCCCCTTTACGAGATGGAATTGCTAGAAAAGGATGCACATTGCAAAATTGTAAATATAACGAGACTAACTATGATGGTGATTATGAAAATGTTGCTGACGATGCTAAGAGTGGAAAGACGCCTCAAATGCAACAAGCTGTACCGGGGAATCATCGTAGAGTTTATGATCGAAGTTTTTCGCCTCCTCGTTCGAGTAATAGTTCTGGTTATGGTACAGGAAGTAGTAGTAAATCTTTTCATGGTCACGATACTAGATTTCTGAGTAATAACGAGGGAACGAGTTCATCAAGTGGACATTCAAACGATGAACGATGGTATGAAATTATATCTGATGAAACAGCACCCCCGCTACCATCAAAATTTCATTCCCAACGGAACCACTCCAATAACACCTATCCTTCAACACCAAAACGAAACAATATACATCAGATTACACAACTGCAGATTTCACAATCACATAATCACTTCCCGCAACAAATTCAACATAATAAGGTGCAAGTTAGTCATTCATTACCTTTACAACATGTCAATTATTCACAGCCTTTAACTGCTACGTTACACAACACAAATGATTATGATATATCTTACAAAGTAGACAAAAATAACTTAATTAAACAACATAATGAATCGAGAATGAGACAGGAAAACGATTACATGATTACTCGTCCACCAAAACTAGCTGAATATACAACAATAACACACATAAACAACGAATTAAGGAATAACGATGGTCATTCTACTGATAGCTCTATTAGTGAGAGATTATATGGTGTTGTTAGCGAAGATGAATTGTCAAATGGTAGTGGCAATGTTTCTCCTCGTACTAGACGGAAACATATACCTAACATCTCAAATTCTAACAGCCGAAATCACAGTCCAAAATCTGTCAACGGCGAAGCCAAATTAAGACCTGGTGTCACAGCACGATCTTCAAACAGAAACAGTGCAAATTTATCAAGCACATTCCAAGAAGATTTATTACGTTTAATCAATCCTGATAGTATTGAAGCTAGTGAATCAAAAGTATCAAAAGATTCAAAAAGTCACTCTAGGGAAAATTTAAATAGCTCTTTGTCTGTACACAAAACGCAGCCGGAAGTTATTCTGACAATGGCTAGACCTGCGACAGTTATTTCTAATGCAAGCACTACATCCAGCCCATTACCAATTGAATTTAAAATCAGTACGGGCAGAATGTCTCCTAGAATGACGAGTCCCATTAAAAATAAAATTGTTGGACCTGAAGCTTTGCCTTTACCAGAAGATATGGATTGGCCAAGTCTTGTTGATACTGCTAATCGAGTTGTAGGCGATACTGATGATTCCCCAGTTAATGATACTGATAGAAATCATCAGTGGGAAGATGATGGCCCAATAGACGCTTCCATTTCTTCAAAGTAAGTTCAAGTTAGTTCACTTTTTTACTACTATTATGATTTTATAATTACAGTATAAATATTTTACTCATAATGCACACATCGAATTTGAACAACAAATAAATAACGAATAGTAAAATTAGACTAAAAATTACACCAATTTATTAGGATATTTTATTACGTTTTTTCGTTGCCTGATACAAAAAGTTATTAGATTTGTACAAAAACAATTAATTAGTTGTGCTAAACATATACTACATAATATGTTATGTGACTGTCGATTTCATGAGAAATTTTAAACATTTCAATTTAATTATGGAAGTTATCAATTATTTGTAAAAATATGAGTGTTAATAAATCAAAGTTTAGTTTGGGGAGGCAATTCGAATCAAACTAAAAAAAATGTTATTTGAATTTTTGAATAATCCCTCTTAGTTCAATCATTATATACATTTAAATTAGAAAATGAACCTAGCAAGACAATTTTATATGTTGTTGGGAGGGGTTAGGAGTGCCTAATTTGAAGTTTTCGACCAAAACCCTTGTGTACATTTTCCACCATTTTGAAAATAAAGGTGGATTTTTGTTTCCGTTGTAAGTCGGCTCCTCGTCGGTCTACGGGGAAGTTGTATTACTTTTGGTTCCTTTTTTTATTCTCTACAATTTGTGTCATATGACTTTTTCACCTAACATCGTCCGTTCTCGAGATATCGGCGAAAATAGGACAAAATTTCGGGTACGAATTCGGTTTTCATTTTTTTGCTTTATCGTCACGCATAGCGAAAAAATGTTTATTGTCAAACTTGTAGAGCACATTCGTACCTACAATTCGATATTTTTGTTTTCCCTCCATCTTCAAAATTACGAGTTCTAGCGCGCCGCAAAGTCGACAAGTCCGGCAAGTATGTGCGAAGTTTCGATCTTTCTGCTGACGCTATTGTGTAGATACAGTGCGAGTGTAAAGTAAGGAATAAAATTCATTAAATTTGTATCCCTGCTTGTTGGAAATTTTCCTCGGACAGGTCAATTTTTATTTTTAAATCTCAATCTTTTGGCATAAATTAAACCTTTCTATCCCAACCAGTGGCGGCGTAGCGGGGGGCAACTCAAAAAATTTAATGGCAACGGGGGTCAAATGTTACAATTTTTTAAAAAATGAAAACCGAGTTCGTACCCCAAATGTTGTCCTATTTTCGCCGATATCTCGAGCACGCACGATGTTAGATGAAAAAGTCATATGACACAAATTGTAGAGAATAAAAAAAGGAACAAAAAAGTAACTATACAACTTTCACGTAGACCGGCGAGGAGCCGAGTTACAATGGAAACAAAAATCCACCCTTATTTTCAAAATGGCAGAAAATGCACACAAAGGTTTCAGTCGAAAACTTCAAATTAGGCACTGCTGACCCTCCCCAACAACAAAAATTGGCTTGCGAGGTTCATTTTCTAATTCACGACCTATTTTTAGACAGAATGACTGGACATGGAAAAGGCGAAACAACCAGGAACTAATAGGGTTATATCAGAATTCCTCCGATTACATCAGTTATAAGAGCACAAGTACGCTGGCTGGGATATTTCATAACGTTACGTGAGTGCTGAACAACGAGAAAGATGCTGAAAAGGGATGTAGAACGGAAACAGAAGGGTAGACCTAGGAAAAAGTGTCTGAGCTCAGTGGAAGATGACCTCAAGAAGTTAAAGGTTAGTCGATGGGAAAAAGAAGCTATGAACAAGAAAATATGGAGAATAATATTGAATAAAGCCTTAGGCCTCCAGGCCTGTAGAGCTATGTGCGTGTTTGTTTTCGTTGTAATAGCATTTTCCATTTTTTTAAATAATACCCACCTATATTTTGTCTACCTTCTGGTATCAAAATGTACAAAAACTATGATACTTTCATACATAAAAAATGTCTAGTTTTATCATTACGAAAAATGATACTGAATGCTCGGTAAGCAAATAAAAGCAAAACATTAGAAGTTACATGTATGTATCGAAATAAAAAAAAAATGAAAAAAATATTTAAAACGTATTAGTGACAATTTTTCTTTTTAATTGTCGATAGTAGTATGACAAATAGATAACGAATCTTCGAATCTTTTACGAATGATTGACTTATTACCGGCATGTAAAAAATATCTGAAAATATTTTTTCTTCTTCTTGATGGAAAGAATATCTCGTTTTACATCGCTGGCTTCTAATGTGATACTTTTATTAGCTTAATAGTCGAGTTTTCAATTTACTCGGTAATTTAGTTATGGTTTTTAAAATTTTAAATCCGACACATTAAAACTGAACATACACTAAACGATAGTATCTTTTACAATCTGTATCATACGTATGTGTTAACACAAACGATTTAATTAAACTGCAAGGATTATTCTGCAACTTTTCCAGGATTCGATAAGGTTTCCTTCCGTTATAATTGGAGATCAATGACATTTTATACATATAGTCATCCTTAACGACACCTGTCCTTGTTAAGACTTATATTTTAGACTCAAATCAAAGTTATTACCGTGAGAAGCTTATGTAACTTTATAGTATTTTTATTGCCCTTTAATGTCCACTGATATTTTATTTGACACACACTAGACGTAAAATGATGTTATTCAGCATTTACTAATGTCACGGATTTGAAAGTTGTCTTTTGTTACACGCCGCACCAATAATTGCGTTGATTCTGAATTTCGCAACAAGCGAAATATGAAATGTAAATAAAACAATGGGTTATAAAAAGAAATTATTTATTACTTCAAATAAGACCCTAACTTAACGCAGAAATATTTACATAAATGAACCGTACACTGTACATAAGACCATATTAGAGGAATAAACAATACTAAACTGTTGTATAGTGTGCGATTCACAATTGCACCCTTGTTTACATTGCACGTATTTTTTTAACATAACATCATTCAATTATTTCATTGTGTTATTATATGGGTTGCAATAAATACAATACACTCCAATGAATAAACTTAAATGATGACACGTTTAAGACAGATCTATCACTGAAAGCAGTATTTAAAATTACTTTAAATATAAGCGTTTGCAAAATCACAATAAAATGAGTTAGGCTGCCATAATGGAATATTATAGCATGGGTACCGTCGATGATAAAAACTGCTGCACATGCTGTATTTGCGAGTGCTGATTTTGATGCTGTATTTGCAATTTTTGCTGCAAATCTTGCAAGTGACGTTTGTTTTCTGGGTCTTCTTTGATCGCTTCTTCTACCCGTTTCTTCAGCAATTTCCTTTCCTTCGCTCTGCGATTTTGGAACCAAATCTTTATTTGTCTTTCGGACAAACCCAGGTTTGCCGATAGTTCACATTTTCTGCGGATGGTTATGTATTTGTTATTGAAATTAAATTCTTTTTCTAATTCTAAACGTTGATGATCCGTATACACGACTCTGTACTTGTCCCTCGTTCTTGTTTTTCCTATAACAAGTGAAAACGCCACATGAGTATTAATTGTTTTAATTACGACGTGTTGTTAATTTACTACGCACTATTATTAATTAGGATTAGTTAAATATTAATTTTCATTCGTATTATGCAAATATATTAAATCTTGTTCAATATTTACTCATTTAAAATGTTAGCACACATTCACTAAAAATAAATACACACCACACAGTTGACACAATTGTTTGCGTGCGTGTTTTGTTTGTCCGACTTATTACAATTGTTTCGACTATACAAACCCCGCGTAACTTACTCCATTTAATGTTGGCCAATTTTGACTTACTTAATTTATTGAATAAAATAAATAAATATTTGCACAAAACAGTCGCGAATCAAAATTTTTATTAGGTAATTTTTACTTCTTAAAGTTATTATTAGCATTATTTTTGACATTTTTATTAACATTTCTCAATACAAAATCCACGTTAAAAACATGCATTTTTCAAACATTCTATTAATTAATCTACAAAAAGAACCAAAAGATTCACTTTTATTATTATTAATTAAATCAAATTATCTGTTTGAAATATTTTTCATTCGTTACATGTAAGAGGATCCAACTATTAACAACTTGATTATCATTCCATTTCTTATAAATATAGGTATAGGTTGACTTCATCCCATTTCTTATAAATACAGGGTTATTCTGAAATAGGTCCTGATATTTTAACAGGTGATAGCTGACCTTAACCCAAACCCAAATCCGCAAAAACGGCGGTGTTATCTTCATTTTAAATTTTCGAAAAATGTCATTTTTCTTGTATGGGCATTCGGTTCTAAATATAGTCCTGTGTCAATTTCAATATGCATCGCGTTGAAAATCAAATTCCTTCGGCGGGAATAACATGAAACCTTGTAAAACAACTTTTATTGTCGATAATTCGGCGTTATTTTCATATTTTACTCAAAAGTAAAATATCTTTTTCTGGCCCATTCTTTAACATAGGACCGTCATTTTTACATATTTGGGGTTGGGCTATGGTCAGCTATCACCTGTTAAAATATCAGGACCTATTTCAGAATGTCCCTGTATATGGGTTGACTTTATTCCATTTATTGACTGACTTCAGGTTCAAAGTGAACAAAACTTGATCTTCATGTCAGTATCAAATTATCTAGATTTGCCGTGTTTGTACAGGGTGGGCAAATTTCGATGTTTTCATAGGGAATTTCAATAACCATAATAGTTACAGAAAAATTACAATACCATCCCCGATCGCTTATTTGGAGAAAAATTCAATGGTGAAAACCAAAGTCGGCTACCGTCTTATGTTTTCGAGTTATGCGATTTTTTTCAATTTTCGTTTTATGGCTATATCTTGCTTATTTGGAAAAGTGAAGGAAAATAATGTCCACGTTCTTCAGGCACTTTTTTGATAAGAATGCAATGGCGTTGTTAGTTTTTTGAAAAAATTCTCCAACTTCGACTTGTTACATTTTTTATATGGAACTCATAGTTGGCTGTAACTTTATATCACACGCCACTGCACTGCATCAAAAAAGTGCCTGAAGAACGTGGACATTATTTTCTTTCATTTTTGCAAATAAGCAAGATATAGCCATAAAACAAAAACTGAAAAAATCGCAGAACTGAAAAACAAAAGGCGATAGCGAACCATTAAATTTTTCTCCAAAAATTTAATCGAAGATGGTAGGGTAATTTGTTGTGTATGTTATGGTTATCGAAATTCAGAGAGGGAGGGGCAGCTGCCCCCCCCCAAGCAAAAATAAAAAATAATTATATGGTTATGATGAAAGGAAACAAAGGTAGGGCAAGAAAAATTATATTAGTATAACACATGTAAGTACTCGTAGAATAAAAATCTATATTTCTTTTCAAGCAAATAATTGTAATAACTAATAAAGCACTGCTATAATTACTGCTTGCCCCCCCCCTAGTTTGGATCATGGGTACGCCCATGCACCCTGTACATATTACAAAACTCAAATGATTAATAAAGTAAAATTACTTATATTAAGAGAAAATCTAATTAAATGCGTGCAGCAGTTACTTTACACCTTTGGTTAAAATAAGACAGTGTTCGTCATGACGAATCTTATTGAACTATATTCTACAAAATGCAGTGTATTAATTCATATTTATGCCATTTATTATTATTATTTTATCTATTTTATTGACTACGTAATGGAGCTCTGCACTGCATGCATCGGAATGCCTTCAATCCTTCAGTTTCTTCTCGTATTCTTTCTTTAGCTAATCGATATTTTAAGCGATTTTTCATTTTTGGAATATACCCATGTAAAAGGCTACACACTATTAAATCCAGAGATGTAGATGTCCAAAAAGTAATAATGTATCTGGATCATTTCGTGTATAAAATTCATACACTAGAGGGGCAATTTCCAGTAGCGTAGATTATCACAACAGTAGTTTTATTTATTTACAAATCGAAAAATACTTTCTGGAATGTGAATCTTCAGTTATAGTTGATTCCATCTCGATTTTATACGCGTGAAAATTGAAACCCTAATTTAAAATTAAAGTTAAGTTTATTTCATACATGCAACCAAATGTTTAATAACAGGAAGTAAAATTTCTCTTTTCCTGTATAATTGATTCTCGATACGATTCCTCATCTCATAGAATTTTTCTTCGGAAACCCACATGCTTTATTAAACATTAAACATCATCTATTATAAATCTAGTTATATTTGTTTTGTCCTTTCATCTTTGTTCTTTCAAATCATCGCCTTGATCTTTCATACATTTTTCTCCCCGACGCGACGCGATGTATATAACTTCCTCGTCGCTTTGATATTCAATTATCGATTATTCTCTTATATTCAGTTCATAAAGTACTACTCTTTTCAGTCTTTTCCACTTTCATTCCATCTCGTTTTTTCGTTTTCAATTAATAATTCATGACAAATGTTTCAGCCGAGATGATATAAATATACATTTATTGTATGCTCAAAGTGGAAACAATAATAAATAATGGTTTCATAAAAAAATAATTAAATTAATAATTTCTACACTATATGCTGCATGCAGTGTTTCACTTTTTTTTAAATAAATACAGGGTGGATTTCTTTTTGTGGGGAGCGTTAAGAGAAGAAGTGTTTGCTCATGATGTAGAACAAAATTTAGATCAATTAAAACAAGCAATAAGGGATGCGGTGAATGAGATTAATGTGCCTGCTACGATACACAAAGTTTACAATCAATTTATTGAAAGAGCTGAAAATGTATACAAGTTGGAGGCAGCTATACTGAATAGTGGTTGTTAGAACTGTTTTAAGTTAACAATTAATACTTATTTACTTGTCTATTACAAAAACTGATTGTTGTTTAGTTGAAAAATAAAAGTATCAGCTGCAATAATATTGAATTTATAAGTAAGTGTATGTCTGTAGTCAAATCCAAATATGTTTTTCGACGTTTTGAGGAAAGCAGATTTTTTTATAAAGAATAACTTTTTTTTGTAAAACGCATATTAAAAAGGTTTTTCCTGTTTGTAACTCCATCCCTAGACAGCCTGTATATCAGTAGTTTGCGTAATAATTAACTTAATTCGGAAAGCCTTAATTCAGAAAGCACAACTATCTTTATATCCAACTGATATTTCATACGAAAAATTTGTATTTTTTAATTATAATTTTCAATGAGAATAGTTCTTTCTTTCAAGCTAACATATGTTATCCTTCATTCAACACATAACATACTTCTCTACTTTCTCTTTTATGATGAAAAAATCGTGGTTGCATTTATTCGCTTCTCATAATAACGTCTTTACTAATGTTTTTTTTTTAATACTTAATTTAAATATGCCTCATTATGCATTGTCTACCTTTATTGTCTTCTTCGTTTTCAAAATTAACAGCGAATAAATAATAAATTAAATTTTGGAAAATCATTACATAATAAAATAAACAAAATTGTTAAAAGTATAACCAATTTTTGTACAAAAATTGATACTTTTGTTTAATGATAAGAATAAATTCAAAAAGTTGACGTGGTTGCCTGATACCAAGAAACATCGGACAACGACTGCGAATTAATTCGAAACAAGTGATTTAATAAAAATTATAATGCCCAACAGTAAGACCGGTAAAGGTTAAAAAAATATTACAAACATGTATTCAAAGTAAATAAATATAAGCAGTTTAGGACTTTTAGTTTTCTTATTCATTTGAATGCAAAATTTAATTTTTTATTACATTTTATTATTTATTAATTTTATTATATCTTCCAAGCGCCTTTATTCTTGAATATTTTAGTATTATTATTATTATTATTATTATTATTTAAGTATAATTTACACACACTTCAATGTACAAGAATCTTTCCTGAAATTTAGAGCTATTGGGTATTTCGTAATTCAACCTTAATATATTATGTAATTGGACAATGGGGAAAGTGAGTTATAGCTTCATAATGAATCATAATAAAACATTCCCGTTTTATAAAGAAATGCTTATAATTCCGGGCAACGAAATGGAGCTACAGTGCGTAAAAATATAATTGGTAGACAATAGCAATTTATTTCATTTCGTTATGCAGGGAATCTATTATATTATGTAAGCCAAGCCTGTATATTTTAACTAAGGTACTAATAATTTTTTTCTCTATTTATCCACCCACGTCATTCCACGTAGTTGAATGGAACCAATAAGCAAATGGCCATAGTTTTACAAACATACTGTTTTGAAAAAATACATATTGGACATGTTACATATTTGTGTGTTTGCTCATGTATACGCATGGTTCTCGTAATCTGTTTCCAGTCCTATCGTGATAGTGTGGGTACAGATAAGAAATGTATGATCCCATGGATTAAGGGCGGTAAGTTGACTCGAATCGGCTTGTTTGAATTTGATAACAACGGACGCACCTGACAAGAAACACATTGTCCTTGCCCAGTCACAGGACGTATACATCCTAACTTAAAGGTCCTTGTTTGTATATGGATTATATATTTCAGACATCCGACATATTATTTCGTACAAAAAAGGCCATATTTAATAAAATGAGTCAATTATTATATGTACGTTTTCCATAAAAAAAAAAAATGCGGGATTATTGAAAGAAATTTATATATCATAAACATGTATATTCCAAATACTAAATAAATGCATAAAGAAATAAATATTTCTTTAGAACAGTAATGCAAAAGTATGCATAAAGAGTAGAATGGAGGGAAAACACATTCTACTCTTTATTAGAGTAGGGGGAGTAGGTGATTTTAAAGAAACAAATCGATGTTTGCAGAAAATGCTACAAAAATGGGTCGTGAAATTATATGTGAAAATAAATAGCAGAGATGAAGAAAATTCAGCTCCTAAATTATGAAAATGGATCCGAAAGAGGACAGGTAGGTAGAAGAAAAAAAAAGAGAAACGATGTACGGAGCTGGGCTGGTTGAATAGGTATATTGGATACATCGAAAATAGTGAAGAGGCAAAGAGATGGATGAACAGAAGAAATTGATGAAATAACTACTTGGAAGGCTGAAAAAGCATTAGACAAGTGAAGATCATGGAAAGGAATCAAGGGAAATGTGTTTAATTACTACTTGTATCCACTTAATCCCAATTGCACCATTTAAAATAATCTCATATGTTTGATTATATTCCCGCGATTCAAGCTCAGTTTTACTCGTTCACAGTAAATCTTTTAAACATTATCCAGCTAAAATAAACCTTACCTCTATTTTAAAAATTGAAAACACTTGCATTTACGACCTCAGCAAATTAGTAATAATAAAAAAAAAACCTTTATTGCGTCTTAGTATCTATTAACAATTAATTAATCTTCACAGTAACTTTCAATTTTCTTGTGCTCTTCCTCTTGTTAATGTCTTATCTATTTTTTCAAGATTCTGAACCCAGTTCCCCGCTTCATTCATACATTTCCTCCAATCTCGTCCTTCCTTCTTTTCATTTACACTCTCGCATTCCGTTATCCAATGCATCCAAACGTCCAAGCCGTTTTCACACATAAATTTACGATACTCACTCTCCATCCAATATTTATTTTCCCTCTCCTTATTTCCACATCTGAGCCTTGCTATTATACGTTCTCTCTTTCGAATCCCTACTTTCACCCAGATATTCATTATAACTTCTGTTATATCTTGCATTCTGTATTCTATTGAATCTTCCTGGCCTCTTCGTCGTCCCCCTTCACTTCCCTCCCTTACTAGGTATTTATCAAATTCTCTTAGCAACCATCCCGCTTTTTAATAAATTCATATCCTACTCTTCTCCCATTTGGATAACATCACTCTCCTTTCCCATTTCCTCCTTACTGCCTTAATGCCGTTCTCGCTAGAGAACCCCCCCCCCCCTTTCTCTTAGTATTATCTCATACCTAATCGCTCTTTTTTTAATTAAAAATTACTGAAAGAAATTGCATAAAGATATGTTGTTATGTTGTAAATAATTAATTTGAATTGCAAATATTTTTCTATTCGATGTAATTCACAACGAATACAAAAAAAGACCATTGACAATGTTGGCGCTTTGCAGATTTTGGCTGTTTCTTGAAATTAATTTATTTTATTTACTTTATTTAATCCCTTAGAATTACGGTTGAAAGGAACCCGATTCCGCGTAAATTTATGTTGGAAAGTTTGACTATTTGGCAAAAGTATGATATATGAAGCTTTACATAGAAGATCAGTTTATAAAACTTTCTTGAAGAAATGGAACAAACCAGTAAGTAGCTATAATGAAAAATGGATTTGCAAAATAGTGATATTACTTGCCTCGGTCTAGTTTATAAAGAAACAACGACACGACATTCTCCATCGCAAATACCTTCTTCAAATACACACAGAATGGCACAGAAAACAGTAATTTAAGTTTTTATGTACAATCATTGTCATAGTAAATGTCGTACCAATAAAACCGAAACGCACGTCGAAAATAACGACAAATGTCTTCCTCGCATCTTGCTGACCGTATTTGAGAAGCAGGCACGTGACCCGTTGCATTCGATAATATTTTACGGTATATATTACTACAGCACAGAGATGAGAGCAAAATTTATTGTTGAAAACATTTGAAATGTGTCATTCATGTATAAATTTAACATTGGAATTTGTAAGTTGAAAACAAATTAGGTATAGGAAAACTTACGATATAAACACAAAATACTATAAATGATAATAATAATGAAATGAAATATATTTGTGCGGGATATAATTAAAACAGACATGATCAATTAAACATTTAATAATAAT
>JAFFZR010027796.1:0-18670 GCA_018397195.1 Lethrus apterus | reverse complement strand
GTTAAACACAAAATATGAAATTTCAAATTACAGAATACAAAAAACGTTTACATTTACCCCACTTGACTATACATCCTGTATTTTTAATTGATAAAAAGTAAAATTTTACATAGAATACTCTTCTAATAGTACAACCGTAAGATGAAAGGTCAAATTTTAAAATAAAATAAGTAAATGAGTATCAAAGCAAGCAGTTCGAAAATGCGACTGGCAATTGTTTTTTATTTTGAGTATGCCGTTGTAATCAGTAGAAAAAACAACACATTTTTGATGTATTGACCAACACCGTAGCTTCTCTACTAACGAAGTTATCCCATGTGCGGTGACCTGTATTAATATCGTCGTAGCTCTTTTGTTTTTCATTTCTGGGATATAGTAGTATAAGAAGATTTTGTGCAAAATTTCATTTTCTACCGATTGCTACATAAATATACAGTGTGTTCCATTTAGAAAAATGTAATTATCTGAACTGGCTCTGAAATGTGATGCGCAATTGTTTTTTGTGTGGACCATTGCAATCAGCGGAAAAATCCATACATCTTTGCCAATTTAACCGACTCTGTAGTTCCAAAAATAACGAAGATAGCAGATAAATTTGAACAGCCTGTATATCAGAAGTCATTAATCTTGATTTTATCTTGAAAAAAAATATATTTAATTAGATTTTCAAAAGTAGTTATTTCTTTAACAATCGTGTGAAATAAATATATATTGCAGATATTCTTTTTATATATTTGTCTTCACATTTATCGTTGATTTTATCACAAAGTTGTATTATTATCAGTAGGTACACAATTTTCAGGTACTTCTGTTTCATTCGCTTTAGCAAAGGCTTTATAATATTTTTATTTACTTTGTTTACGTCAATTCCTTCCTTAATAAACATACGTTTATCATCTTTCCATTTTATAAATAATACATCAAATTTCGTCTAAAAATTAAAAGTGGAACATGGGTAGAACATTTTAGGTACATGTAGACGACACGATAATTACTGTATTAACACAAAATGATTTAAATAAGGTTAGAATATGTGTTTTTGAATAAACAAACAAACTTTAATGATGTAAAAATTGTATGTCAAGAAAACTGAATGATTCACATAAAAAAAATTTGAGATTGGACCGTTAAACGCATAAAAGTGTTTTTTGTGTGTGTTTGGTGCTGACCCGACTGTGTCTTAAGCTGATCAAGCTTGTGAAGACTGCGGGAGCACTTTTATTTGGTGTGTATAATTTGTTCCATGGTTTTGTTACTATCATCTCCTCGCCTTAAGAAATTAATTATGCGAACAGCGAAAGCTGACTCAGCAGGGTACCGGATACACCAGGAAAAATTCTTCCGCAGCCGCGATTCGAACCCTCGGAATTAATTTTAATTCCCTAACGAATATTTTTGCTATAAATGCAAGTATCATAGCACATATAGTTCAATTATGAAATCATAAGAAATATGAAGAACTAAAACAGAAATTTTAAATTAAAGTACAGTACAAAATTTATGATTACTAATCGAGATACAAAATTGTAAATATAGCACATCATAAATGCCTATTACAAGTCACGTTTTAATAAAATCAATAAAGCAGTTAAAAAAAGCGAGCTTATTGTTGACACCCGAGTTCTTACGTAAACCATTAAATAATCGGAACATGCATCTTAACAAACTAACAAACATTATTAAATACATGTAATCCTTATAAAACAATGAGATTAAACCACTTGGCTAAGTTCACAAAATATATTTACTTTTAGGTCTAATAAGTTAAGCGAATAATAATTATTTGTATCACTAGGCCAGAAACGATAGTTTTGCGAGTACGAGCATGTGATACATATAATTTTTTGTATCAATATTTGTTTAAAATTTAATAAATAATAATTATTTAGCAAACAGAGAATTTCTTTTTTTATGTTGGTACGAGGGTTGGTTACTATTTATGTCTCCGGAATAATGAATAAAAACAAATATTTATCATTGCAAATGGTTTTATTTTTTTACACTTTTGCATACGTTTGAACCAATTTTCAAAGCATTTTTCCATTCCGACTGAGGTATCTCCAAAACATGCCTTATCAAATTATGGGGAATACAAAGCGAACAAATCTTTTTCACGACTAAATGTTCATGTAAAATCTTGTGCTGTCATACTAATACCCAGGGATGTGTCAATCTCACGGTATGTCACATGACGATCTTGCATTATCAGTTCGCGATCAGCAACGAAGTTTTCATCAATCAATTTTGGACGACCTTCTTTAAATTCGTCCGTAAGCGAACGACGACCACGATTGAATTCACTAAACCAGTGATATACAGTGGTTTTAGATGGTGTTTCATCACCAGAAGTTTGAGATAATCTATGTAGAAAATCATTGCACGAAAATTCTCACCAGTTAATTCCATTTTTTTGACTTGGATGAAATTTTTAAGTCCCTGTAAATAATCCAAATAGCGACCGCATGACAAAACATTCGGATTACGTATACCTACCGTAAAAAATGCATAACTCTACAATGTATATGTGAGATGGCGCCTACCGACACCATTGTTGCCAGTTCCAGATATATAAATAGCAACCCTCGAAAGACCTAAATGTAAAAACATAAATATCTCGTACAATATTGAGAGTTGGTTCACGTTTGATTTGACAAGTGGTGACATATAGAAAATCAGCAATACAAATGTATGTATAAAATCCTTAGCAGACTCAATATAATATACAGTGTGGTGATAAAGTTTGGAACAAAATTCATAAAATCGTTCTATAATGTTTTTAAGAAAATCGCTCGGACAGGTCAATTTTTGTTTTTGAAATGCCGTCTTCTGACGTTAATTTTTTTGGAATGACGTCATTTGTTTTTGCACAAAGACGTCATAATAATTTTTTTAAAATGACAACCCCCCCTTTTTTCTTCTGTTTTTAATAGACCTTCTTACTACCTAAACGGTGATGTACAAAAATTGGTACCTTACATAACAATTTTTTTGAATAAATGACACATTTAAATTTTTTCTTTTAAACAAAAATTTAAATTTTTTGAAGAAAAAATGTTGTTTTTTTTCAAAAAAGTTCTTATGTAAAGAATTAATTCGGTAATCAATACTTAAACGTCATTGCACCTTAAAGCTTTACTCTTCGTCGATACATAAATTACTGTTATTTGCTTTAATTTAGAATGTTTACGATTATTATTTTTACTAAATTATAACCACTGACGATCTGAAGTAAATGTCTCATTTATTCAAAAAAATTGTTATGTGAGGTACCAATTTTTTTACATCACCGTTTAAGTAGTAAGAAGGTCTATTAAAAATAGAAGAAAAAAGTGGGGGTTGTCATTTAAAAAAAAATATGATGACGTCATTGTGCAAAAACAAATGACGTCATTCCAAAAAAATTAACGTTAGAAGACGGCATTTTAAAAACAAAAATTGACCTGTCCGAGCGATTTTCTTAAAAATATTATAAAACGCTTTTATGAATTTTGTTCCAAACTTTATCACCACACTGTATAATCGTTAGCAGACTATTTTTATTCGAACATTGTTAAAAGAGCATTTTAATACGTACATTAAAAGTTATACTACGTTAGGAAATTCAGAGGAGTAAATTAAAAGTCTCAATTAAAAAATTCGCTTACCGATTGGCTACTTGAGAGACACGTTTACACAGTGTAAATTGCCGTATTCGCAAACAGATTTCCGGTTAATGTTTACATGTGTGACAGCTGACAGGTGTCGACTTTAAGTATTTAAAAAGTCATTTATTATTTGTTTACAAAAAAAATTGCTCAATAGACTTAGTTTAAACAAGATTTTAGTTTCTCCAAATTATCTAATTAGTAAATAATAGTAAATAGTTATTAATAAAAAAAAATATGTTTAGAAATTAAAAATTTATTTCATTTTTCTCAAAGATATTCAAAAGAAAGTGTGTGTTTTATTAACTTTTTATAATGAAAGGTAGGAGAAATACACAAAATCTAACAGACAATTGCACGAAATCGCATCTAACAAAAACTGAACAAAAGTAGAATTGGACGTCTAAATAATATGATCGGTGTTGGCCAACTAACGGAAAGTTCGAAAATTGTTCAAGTGTTATTCTGGCTTATGTATTTACTCCTCCAAATTTACGAACATAGTATAGCTAGATAACTGAAATATTGAACATTTTGTCGAATAAAACAGCATGACAAGTACAATGTCAAGGTAAAACCACCGGAAAGTCCCTAGACCGGCAAACGCATTCTTTCTGGGCTCCTTAGAGGAGTAGAAAATGATCATTGGCGGACGAAGGCAAGAAAACCAATTTATAAACTTCAAATACAAGTTTAGCTCTTCTCCTGTTGCATTACAGAAAACGTCGTCAACATATCTAATCCAATAAAAAAAGAACATTGCTCATTAATGGATCCTTCGAAATAAACAATATATCCTCTTGAAAAGATATTTTGTTTTATTTTATTTAATTAATTATCAAGCCACTTCAACAGATCGAATCCAGTTACAGTATCTTTAGGTTGCGGCTGCGACTGACTTAACATTTGTTAGAAACCTATTACATCATAATTAGAATCGTCGGTCGGAAGGCTTGAGTTAGAAATATGTATTGCAAACTAATATTTCGTATATCTCTGAAATATAATTCCAATGTCCCCAACTAATTTGAACACCTAAAGATTGACCTTCTGACTAAGCCACTACACCCATTTCACATTAAAATGACTTCAATTTGATCCATACTTGACGTTTTATATAGTTAAGCTTTCTTTCTTCTTATGATCAGAAAATTATGTAAAAATATATTGCGGTATATAGAAAGTATTTGTTAAAATATTCTAATTTATCAAATTTTTAAGTTGATATATAAGTCTCCTAATAGATTTAGTAGATTAAATGAAAATTTATAACACCTGTAACTCGTGCAGTGCATGTCGTACCCCGAATATGAAGCATATACATGAATGAAATCCTGTGTTGCGGTCTGGATAAATCATCTGTTAACGTACACTCGACTGAATTTATAGCCTTTTATATCATATTTAGAAAAACGATTTATAAGCATTTCGTTCTTTTCTCCCAAAATGCTATTTACATTCATACGCATTGATCGATCAGTTCAGCTTGGACAAGTCCGTCGTCTCAAATCCGCACATTAAGGGAATGAAGGCAATTACCATTTTTTATTTTGTATGACGTGGGTAGAATAAATCAATAAATCAAACTGTGAAGTTTTCGGATAACGTTAAAGATATTTATATGTAGTTTAAATATCTATACCCGAAGCAGCACAACGCGTTGTGAAACTTGAAAAAGAATTGGCTATGTGTGCACGTAAAACGAATAAAGCAATTTTTCTAAAAAGAATTCCATTCGTCTTGCCGTAAGGAAAATTACAATCTCAGCTGGATAAGTAATTTTCAAGGTAATAGAAAAACATTTTTCGAAATTACGACTCTAAATTCTATACTTTATTTCTCAATTACGATTGTAAAAATACTATTATCAAAGGAGTCTGATAATAATAATAAATATACATTACAAGGTGTTAATTTAACCATTTAAAATCCAATATATATATGCTAAAATAAATTTATGATCAGAGATAATGTAACATTGTAAATAAGTCTGAGTGGTTCTTACTTAATCTGCATCACAAAAAATTGAATCAATGAGTGGATGAAGGATAATATTCCCAAAAAGGCGAATAACATTACACAGCATTTAAACTTTGATAACTGCGTAAAATTACATTTTGAATATTTTTCAAGAAGCTTACAATTTGGGCAAGAAACATATTTTTTTCGTTTTTCTCAAAACTGGGGTTTCGGGAATCTTATCTTTTTTCTACTCACCGATTCAATTATTAACAGATTCTATTTCAAAAATTACATTGATGCACTGTCTGTGTAAATTCTAGATGCCACTTAGTCAAAAGGAAACTGTAAGGTCGTATCGTCTTCGTTTTAAGTTTTACCCATTCTGAAAACGTTCATCTACATAACTCAAGTGCAAATTATTACTTTATAAATTATATCCAAAGAATTAAAGATTTATGCGTCAGTTACGTCATAAAATCATTAGAACCTGGTGAATAACGTAGGAAACAAAGATATCAAACCCAGCCATAATAGATAACGTCATGAAAGCTGATAATCGATGCATTATTCGTATATAGCTAACATTATGCGCCTATTTTCCACGTCGTTTTTCCAAAAATTGCATTAAACGGTGAATTTCTATTTTTTATAGAAGTTATAATACACATATAGGTATAACAAAGGAAATAAAATCAAAAGTTTAGCTTTATATGCTTAAAAATAAAATTAGGAGTTATGAAAATAATATTTTGTTATTTTGTCGTAATCCGTAAATGCATTAATGAATTAAATGACAAAACGGCAACAAAATATTATTCTCATAATTCCTAATTTTAAGCATATAATGCTAAATTTTTAAATTTATTTCCAGTTTTTTTATGACACAAACATCTGTACTCGTGGAACTGGAAGAAGTTGTCATGGGCAGTCAGAAACTTTTCGGCTTTTCTAAATCAGGACGCCGTTATTCATAAACTCGAACTTTTACGAAAGTTGTTAAACGTCGCCCACTGTAAATGTATTTTGATAGGAAAAGTTTGTACATGTGCAATGTTCAGACACGTAAAATGAAACGGATATACTAGCAATCAAAAATCGATGAAAATAAATTATGCATACATCTCATACAAAAACTCAGAGTTATAAACTGAACTTTATGAATATTTTTAATTGATACATTAGAAACTGATTTTATTGTAATATCGTATATTAAAAATATCCGACAAAACCGTTACGTGTGATTTTTAATAAAAACACACTGTAGAAATCGCTGTATTAGTGTTATTTATATTAAAGTGCTTTTATTAACGTATTTTAGCTATACAGTGCGAGTTTAAAGTGAGGATTAAAATTCGTTACATTTTTATCCCTAATTGTTAGCAATTTTCCTCGGACAGGTCAATTTTATTTTTAAACCCCATCTTTTGGCATAAATTGTACCTTTCTATCCTAACCAGTGGCGGCGTAACGGGGAACAACTCGTTCCATTTTCTTTTTAACCCAACTTAGAACTTAATAAATCAAACGCAATAAGGCAGGCAGGCCTTAAAAATTTGACTCACCAAACTGATTAACCACAATACAACTAACTGACAGACGATAGTGCGATGAGCAAAAATAAGAACGTCCCACAAAAAAAAAATCAAACAGAGATTATTAATCATGGAATATTGAAAGCTATTTTTTCTTGTTTTAATCGACCGATTTAAAACACTGTTTCACTGCTAAATAAAGGATGAAACGACCTTTCCGAAAATGTAATATTTTACCCCCTTGCCATTTAAAATTTTCGAATTGCCCCCCGTTACGCCGCCACTGGTTGTGATAGAATGGTATAATTTGTGGGATAGGATTTAAAAATAAAAATTGACCCGTCCGAGGAAAATTGCCAACAAGTTGGTATAAAAATTTAACGAATTTTATTCCTCACTTTACACTCGCAGTAGAATAACATAGTGTTAATATTATAATAAAGTGCATTTCTTTATATATTTTATAGGTATATAAATTTTCTGAAAACGAAAAATATTAAAATTCAAAACATGCAGAATGTTCGACATCAATCATTTGCATGCATTTAGAATTCTCTTGAATATTGTGCAAATCCCTGGACAGGTGCATTTTTGTTTGCAAACATCACAAGATGCATCAACGCTGAAACCAGTCGGCATTTCAACGAATAATAATGCATTTGTCAATTATTCATCAAAATTCAAATTATTTGAGAAAATGTCAACGAATAATGAATAATCTCCACTTGTGTATCATAGAAAAAAATCGCAAAATAAAGTACACAGAAATAAATTCAAAAACCTCATACGCTATTTCAAAATGTAAATGAGAATGACAAAAAATTTTGACATTAAGTCTTGTCTTCTTCGTCCTTAAAAGAAAAATCATATTTGTGAGTTCTAGTATAAGTTTAATTTTGTAATTACATTTTAAGGGAGACGACAAAAGTTGTTTGACAATTTAACACTCATGAACCGAGAATCATGGCTATTTAAAGGTTGATTTTAGTAAATGCCTTATAACTAATTAAAATTTGGTTTGTATAAAAAGAGGTAGGTGTACAGTATGCTTATTACTCCATTTAAAAGTCGTGCAGGTCGTTTTGTTTGTTCATTTATTAATAAATATTATGTATGACGTAAAACAAAACTATTAATTTGTTTATGAGATGCACATGCTGCGACCACACGACTCTTTTATGACCGACGTCATAAAAGAATGTAAACACGGGCTGATAAACTACTATACAGGATATAGGAATTTACAAGCAAATAAAAGTTAAAAGAACCGCCCTAGAACAAGCAAATTGCAAATATTTAATTAATCAACGAAGAAAACAAGAAAGAATAAAAAGAAATTAAAGAAAACCAGAAGCACCGGGAAGCAATAGAAACGGGCCCTATTCTAAAGGCGAAGTGGCCAGAGTGCCATGTAATTTGTTCGTATATCTTTGAAGCAAGTTACCGACATTCGACGGGAAAGACGAGCCCCACGCCGAGCCCAGCCGAGCCCGCCTACTTTGGCCGCCTTCGTGCATGCACGCTTTGCACGATCGACAGAACCGTGCTTAAATAATAAAAAAAAAAAACATTTTTGTCCAAGAAAGAAATACCAGAGAAAGTTAAATCAGACGTGTATAAGAAAAGTAGCTCTATACCTGTCATAACATATGGAGCAGAAAGTTGGACACTCAGTAACAGGACAAGAAGCAATGTGAAAGCTACAGAAATGAGATTTCTAAGACAAATAACAAACAATACGAGGAAAGACAGAATAAAAAACGAATACATTAGAACCCAACTGAAAATTGATCTAATAATAGAAAAAATAGAGAAACAACTAGACTAGGATGGTTTAGCTAAAAAAAAGTATATGAAGCAAAACAACCACACAAAAAAAAGGAAAAGGAATGCCAAAAAAAAACAGAAGTCAATTGGTTAGAAGTCAGGGAACTGGCAAGTGATAGGAAGAGTTGGAGAGAAATATGTAAAAGAAAACCAGATAAACTTAACTCAAGTGGCCTTACGCCTAATGGCAGATAGGTCTACCACCGTTTAAGAAGTTTGTATTAGACAAGGAGACAGTCAAACCAAGGTGTGAGGTTTGTATAAAGCAAATTTTTAAAACTAAACAATACCAATATAAATTAAAAATTACAAGAAATCAAAACACCAACTACATTTTCTACAGCACAAGGATGCAAAGGCGCAAAAAATTATGGAGCAAATCTAAAAAAATACGTTAAAGACGTATGCTAAATTATTCTAAAAATCATCCAATAAAAATAAATAGCTCCAAGATATACAGAGTGAGTTTGCAATAACTTATAAATATAATAATTTTAAAAGATGAAAGTTGATCTAAGCCCAATGGCATTTAATTTTTTTTTTTTCACATAACATATGGTTTCTACCAACACAAAATTACTGTAACGTCATAGTTTGTCATAAACTAAATGAATTAAAATTATAAATAGTAACTATCAGTTCATACAAAGTTACTGAGCTGAACTGAAATCACGTTCATGTTAAAATTAACTGAACGCCGCAAATCATGCATTGATTAACTATAAATGTAAAATATTATGCTTATATGTAAATAATACATATTTATTAAAATTCATTTTCAAATTCTAATTAATAGAATATGACTAATTTTGCATTATTAATTAATTACAGAGAAATATGGTTTAAATACATGTTATTACGTAACAACATATGCGTTATTACAGTTTGCATTACATATAAAACGTGCACTCGAAAAAGAACAATGAGGATTTAATTAAATTTTATTAAAATAGGAGCTGAAAGGAATTGAAATTGCCCGTATTCGGCCCTTTTTCCCGATTCAGTAAGCATTTTTAAATAGATGCTCATCATCCGGAGAAATTGGATAAATTAGCGTAAAGTAGGGTCAAACCATCAGTTGGTAATTTATCTCTGCCGATGTCTGTCACACGGGTTTTAATTAACACGTCTGGTATTGCGGCTTTAAATAAATCGATACGACATCAACAACAACTCAACTCGGAAACGGTTACCTCTATAACAATTTCATCAGACACCGCACTGCAAACTAAACACAGCTCTTGAACGTTTGTGCTCAACGTAGCGGAATTTCGTCAAGCGGAAACACTGGATTTATTCTTCACTTCGTTCTTTGGAAACGCGTTAAGCAAATACAAAAATTGGTTTAAGCTAAATTACGGTCTAAAGTAAACCTAATTTACCGTAACTGTTTCATGTTCATATTAACATTGTTTTCTTTTTTTTTTACAAAGCAATTAATGCAAACCGTTTTTATAATCTTTTGTAAATTTAGTCCTTCGCTAAGTACTCGTTTAAGAAGAAACAATGCCTAAAAAGCTAAAATTTTAAAAATTAAATAAATGGTTCCGGGAAAGCTATAAAACGAAGGTGTTTTGGACAAAAATACTCGTTTAAAAATCAATTAATCTCCGGTATTTTAAGTAACATTTCAGCAAACATTTCATTTCATTTGTTATGCACAAAAATAATGGAAAATAATATACTGTTTTTGTATTCGAAAGTACACTTAATGAAACAACCTAATTGACGAAAATAAATTAAGAGAAGTTTATTTGTCATCGAGATGTGAAGTTTTTAATTCCTTTTTTATTATGAAAACTAAATCATTTTTAATATAATTAAATTAAGCAATGTAATGCCTGCAATTTAACAATACCTGCACTCTCACGATCAAACACGTTAAAGAACACAAAAAATGATAACTAGGAAATATCTTTTCAAATTTTTCGTAGTTAATTCAGTACCAAATATAAAACAATTAATTTCCCAAAAAGATTGAAAACTACCTGTAGCATATTTTCAGAAAGGGTTCAAAAATTGTATTACAAATTTGATCCTCAATTCATAATATATTAATAACCAAACGTGTTTAATCTACAGCAACAATTACTGCAAAGCCACAGGCTCGCTAACCAATTGGACAAACTAATTTAATCCCTTTGTATTATTAAGTCTATTAGACAGAATGTTTAGTGTAATCAGATTATTAACTTGATTTTGATCACGTCGGTCGTTCGAAAGGTTTCATCTTATGCAATCCACTTAATTCGAATAATAAGTACTTACATAAAAAAAAGCAACAGCAATATATATATATACATATTGCTACGTTGTTGCTAAATTTATTAATTATTTATTAATTTGAAAAGTCATATTATATTTTTATCTTATATTACAGGTCTCTGTAAGAATGTTGGTTTAGAAATTATAAATATAGTCTGGTTCCAAACCTTTTATTTAAAGAAAATATTGTCATTACAATGTATCAAAATAAAAAAAAACTTAATTAATAACATTTATATATTCCGGAAATGGTGAAACATATCTTAGATTTCTTATTAACGACGGTAAGCTCTGATGTTATTACCTAACCTACAAATTCTCACGTGGTTTCCTTATGACTTTAAAATTAACTCTACACATGTTCAAACGTATTGGTAACGCGGTTTTCGTTTCTAAATTAAATTAACCCTGACGTTGCTCACGTCACTACAACTAATGATAAATATAACTTTTATAATTTTCCTGGAGTTGTTCACTCCACTACAAACAAATCTTAATTAATTTCCTGGAGTTGTTCAGTCCACTACAAACAAATCTTAAATAATTTCCTGGCGTTATACACACCACTACAAACAAATCTTAAAATAAACCCTCGATGTTGCTCACATCCATATTAATCAAAATACAAAATTTAATTTAAACAATATTCGTATCAATACTAAATAAACATATACAAAGAAAATCTCCGTAATTTGTTCCAATGTAACTTACCACAGAAATTGTTAAATAAATTTTGTGAATCTACAACTATTTCAAAAATTAAATAAAAGTACGAAATAGCTAAATTGAGCAAACTAAACAAATGAGAATCAATCCGACCACGATGACGCCGAGAGCCCTTAAGGGAACACCAGCTTCTTGACGAGCCCATACCCAAGCTTATTTCTTGGAGTTACCATGCACCAGTCTCCTGGAGAGCCCATGCTGTCCCTGTCCTGCGAGTTGTGACTCCACTCAGCGTTGCCAATACGAAAAATCCTAGCATACCTAATAATTCCGAAAAATGCCAATGCGTTGAAATAAACATGTATTTTATACTATGATGGTGGTTTTTCTTTTAAATAAATTAAACTTAATATTTAATCTTATACAATGCTCCCCACTAACACCGCAATATGTATAATGAACGTACATAAAGAGTGGGCCAACGAAAACAGTCCAGCTTGTTTTTTCGACTTTTTAATCAATTTACAAAAAAATGCTCGAACAGGTCAATTTTGTATAATGAATATACAGTACAGTCGTTGGCATCTACCAACTTTGATTAAACCGTCTTATTTTGTTTAATCACGGTTAAATCAAATTAGGTAGATCTTTCTGAAATTTTGTAGGGCCATAATTTCTTATTTTGAACAACTTTTCTTAGTAAAATTTTGCCGTATCATGGATTAACTGGATTAATTTGTTCATCTCATTCATCTTTCTATTAAAATTTGAAGGCCGTTTTTCTTGATTTTTTCTTATGTAACCTATTTAAAATTGTATACCGTTGAAAACAGATTTAAAAACCCTAACGAAATAAAAAATATAGGTTGCCATTTAAAAAAAATGGCGATGACGTCATTACGTAAAGGAGTGGGGGTAAAAAAAGTTGACAACTATCAGAAAAGATACGCGTTCAAAAACAAGGGTTGACCTGTCGGAGGATTTTGGCCGCATATGATCTGGGAATTTTTTATTTGGAGCGTTCCATAGCCAACGACCGCACTGTATACAGGCTTTCCAAAACTCTTGCATTTCCTCGAAAATATGGTTAATATTAAAAATAAAAAAAAATGTAAATACAAAAGTTTTGTGTATTTAGTCCCTTTATCACATGAAAATAATGTCATTTATACTGGGTGTTACGTTTTTTTTTTTTTTATACGTAATCTCGTTATTTTAAATGGAGTATCGTATATATTTTTACATTTTCGGTTTTCCTATTAAAATCTATATCGATCTTGTTTAAGTGGTGGTACCTCTAAAGTGAGTCGCTTTCGAGTTATTTTGATCTGACAGTTACACACTTCCATAAAATATTAATTGTGGTTAAATAAGAAAATCTGTATAAATGGTAATGGGATATTTAAATAAACATTTCTGAGCTATTGACTGCTTTTTTTTTGTTTTTCGACTAATCCATCAGAAGGCACATTCAGTAACCAGTCTTTTTTGAAAACTTGTGAAAGTCAACCACCTACGTTTTCAAATGAAACATCCTATATCCCCCACTTTTATTCATCGAAGATTTATATCTCTATAGGGCAATGGTGGCGAACCTATGACCCGCGGGTCAGACACTGACTCACGAAGCGCCCCAAGCGTTGATTTTTATAAACTTTTTTTTTATATCACAAAAGAAAGACTAGACAATGGAAAATATTAAAAAACGTAAACGTAAACCTTTTTAGAGGATTTTAAAAGTGCATATACATTTTTCCAAATATACTGATAAAAAATATGTGTGTGTATGTATGTGTGTTTGATGTTGACTTTTAAACAAATACATATTTCTTTTTATATTAACACTCGGTACGTTTATAGTTATACTAACGTCTTACATTTTACTCTTAATATTCATTATTTATAAACTACAATAAAATTTAAAAAGGCAAATATTAAGAAAAATATATATTTCGACATTGTCAGTTACGAATTCTACGACGAAACAAAAAATGTTTATTATAAGTTTATTATAAAACTGTAAGAGGGCAAGTCGATCAAAATACAGTTGCTACAGACACATTTAATTGCTTCGCAATTTACTCTGTCAAGTAGACAAGCTGAAATCGTAACAAAAACCTGAAAGAAACGTATTAAATCCGAGCGTAATGATAAATCGAATTAATTTCGTTTCGACTCTCGGGTGGAAACATTCTTAAATCATTTTTCAGATGCTTCTATAAATCCATTATCTAAAAAACCTTGAAGGCATTTCTTGTGTAAGTCGAGCAAAATTTATGAGATATTAATATTTATCAAACATTTTAGAATCTTCTTAATCTACCATTGTATATACATTCTTAGAAAATTCTACTTCAAATTAGGACATTGCTATCTTCAACTAATACATTTTTCATTTTTAAACTTAATTTATTAATATGTTGATGTATTACTAGAACTTAAAAGTATATGAAGTTAATTAAAAAATGTTATTTTATATGTAGTAGATTTCGATTGAAAATTAATGAAAATAAAGTTATTATATAAGACAAATTAGGTAACGCAAGGTTACTCGTTATTATTCCTGAGGCAATGTCAAATTACAAGCTAATTAAGAAGTACGTGTCGTACTGTCTAATATTCAACGTAATCATTTTAATAAAACTTCCGAAGAAGCCGTGCGCCCTGACTGAATCTATCGATTCCGGTATAATTTTTACGGTACGCGTTAGCGTTTCCAAGTTTATAGTAAATGTGTTAAAACTTTGAAATTGGATTAATTTGCATATTGCTAATGTAAGGGTATTAATGAACAATTTACAACATAATGAAAATAAATATTTATCGCTATGCGATTTGCTGTTGTTAACACATACTTCAATAGTACACAAATCCTTTAAATACTGGTTTGCGTATTAACCGTTAATGTTCTTCTATACTTTAAGCACATAATCCAGACGATGTGCATTATATATGCGGAAACAATGCTCGTTTTGCAAAACAAAGGCGAAGAAGGCTTGCGGGTATTATGAACAAACACTCACCGGAATTTGGTTGATTATCGCTGTTCGGCCGGGCAGATGGGGCACCATCCCTAGCTTCCACTTCCAGTGCGTAGGCTCCTTGCTTTTCCCTGTCGAAGACCACTTTAGTGAACACTTCGCCTGTCTGTTGGTTAATTTCGAAGAAATCTTTTCCTTCGTTTCTCGGAGAATCGACGACATAATAGTAAACCTAAAAGTAGAAATAAAAGATTGGATAAATGCAACTTTTGCTACGTATTTAAAATTTTGTGTTGGAAAATCGAAAAATTGGAAAGAAAACATCGACAATTCTGGGTTTTCTTTAAGATACTGTATAATTCCATTATATAATAAATAATAATAATAATAATAATAATAATAAAATTGTTTGATGGTTGAATCTCGAATAAACCAAATGAATTTGTTTCATAACAACAATTTAAACATTAAAAAAGATTTTATAATAAAACTAATTATTTCAAATATAGAGAATTTGCATTCTCTTAAATAATATTATTTATTAATGCAAGAAAACTGATGTGTGATGCATAAAACTTACTAAGGGCCGATTCTACAAGAGTTTTATACTAGAAATTATTCCTTCAGTTTTTTGATAAAATACTCCCAATATTTTTAGGTATATTCTTATTAAAATATAATAATAATAATAACTAGCTCTACAGGCCTAGAAGGCCCATGGCTTGGTTTACTACTTCTACCCATTTCTTTCTATCTCCTGCTTTCTTTTCCCAGTTTGCAACATTTAGCATCCTTAGGTCCGACCCCACTTCGTTTCTCAACCTTTCTTTTGGTCTTCTTCTTCTCTTTTTTCCACCTATGGCTTTAGTCAAAAACATCTTTGGTATTCTTTGATTTTCCATCCTCCAGATATGCTCTAGCCATCTAATACTCTGGGCTTTCACTACTGCCGTAATGTTTGGTTCACTATATAGTTCCATGAGCTCCTTATTCGTTCTTTTTTCCCACTTTCCTTCGATTTGTTTTACTCCAAATATTTTCCTTATTACCTTTCTTTCCCATATCTCTATTATCAATTTTTGTTCTGCTTTCCTTAGTATCCATACTTTGCTTCAAAAAATTACTATTGGTCTTATAAGTAAATTTCCAAGGCCATATATGCACCTATTTCTTGCTACTAGCGTTGCTAGTACTTCTTTCTTTATTTATGGTTTCCTTTCAAAGACTGTAAATAGACACGTCAATCTCTCTACTTCATTGAAGCTGTATGTTTTCTTTTCAGCGATGTGAATTTTCATTTGTTGGTTCTTTGTTCTTCGTTGGACCAGACGTCGCAATTCTTGGTGCATTTCGGCGATTTCTTGACAATAACTATCAGCTGTAATAGTTTCGCCAGGATTCAAAAATGTGTAGTGGATTATACAGGTCGCAGACCACCAACCAGTCACCATACTTATCTTTAGATGTGAATTCGGTTTCGCGCAATGCTTTGGGGCGTCATTTTTGTTCAGCCATTGTGCAGACCGCTTTCTGTTGTCGTAAAGGATCCACTTTTAGTCGCATGTTACAAACAAATTTAGTAACGGCGATTTTGTTTTGTTTCAGTTAAGTTTTGTTTTGATTTTTCTAACTATTTCAGATGGTCCAAAACTGTTGGACGATTAATGCTAACTTTTGTAGTGCGTGGTTCTAATTCAATGAACACCTTCAGTTGGTTGTTATCAAATGAAGACGGACTCCCACGACTTTCTGCATCTTCTGGACTCTCGTCCCCAATACAATATTTTTCCTCAGTTTCCTCAATTGCACAGTGCGTTCCTTCAGAGTACCCACAATAAAAGCATCTTTCAATGTACGAGCAATGTTTTGTACAAATAATTGCTCTAATTTGATTCTTTTCCATCTTTAATTCATGGTTAAATTAGAAGCAAAATTAATAATAAAACCGAAGTCAATGTTACAAAAATACAAACAGAAAAATATACTTTAAAACGATATTAATATGAACACAATGAAATGCTACTTCATTGAAAAAAATTAAGGTTAAAATACAAAAAAACAAAAAGCGTAAGCGTAATTATAAGTTTTACCAAAGGAATTGTAGAACGTTTAACCAAGATTTAACTTCATTTTATTCCAGTTTAAAATATTATAATAGCCGGTATATAATGTTTTGTATAACCGGCCCTAAAACATTCAAATAATGCATTACATTTAGATTTTATCCCGCTTACATCATTTTGAAAATAAAAGTTTTAGCAAAGTAGAACGATCGTTTTTGAGTGTTTATATTTGAGCTAGCTTGCACCCATACATCAAATACTAATAGTTGAAATGTTTTAGATCAATAAATTAACTCCATTAAACTAAGTAAATTAACCAAACGTTTTAAATTAATCACAATGTGTACGTTTACCTCGATAACATTTAACAGCTGGGTGGACTTTAAAAGAGAGCAACGTTCAATAGCCAGAACGTTTACCTGTCCTCAACATTTGAAGAACCCGCTCTACTATTCGTCTGTAGAGAAAAGCTGATTACCAGAACTGTAGCCGATTATCACGCAATTCAGATCATTTCCATCATTTTTGAGGTGTTCAGAGAAGTTGGCGTTTGCAATTCATAGAATGTATTGTTATTTTTTCATACTAACTCGAAAACAAAAATCAGTTGCAACAGCAATAAATATATTTTTTTAAACTGAGAAACTATATATTCCTATAAAATTTGGAAGAATATTAAATTTTGAATACAACGCCCTTGCCGTAAAACGGTCAGAAAATAAAAATTTTTGAATATTTACACCAATTACTAAGATTTCTATCTTTCTTCATTTTTCCTTTCTGGCTAATTATGTATCACCAAATAAAGCATCTTTGTTTTTTTATGTAATTAAAATATCGTAATGTATAGAACTATATTCTAATCGCATTTCTTGCAGAGATAACATATATATTAAAATGTCGCCTTAATTAATTAAAATAATATACAGGGTCATTCACGAAAGTGGTTCGTTAGAACTTTTCCGTGTTCCAGAAATACATCAACTCTAATAACTTGGAATTATAAGCTACACCAACTGATCTCTTATTCTAAATTATTGGCGGTCTCGTATCACTTCCGGTACAACCGGAAGTGATACCAACTTTGTTATTTTAAATGGAATGTAATATTTTTTCATCGTTTTTCAGATTCTACTCGCAATTCTACACCAAAACTTATAAGGGTACTCTATACTAAAATCAAGCCGTTTTGGAGTTTTTTGTTGTTTTAAATAAATTTTACCAATTGCCGTGGTATATTGAAAATTCTGTATTTCCGGAAGTACTGCACTTCAAATCTTCATTTTTGGCATTTTGCTAGTTGATACCATGGGTAACGGAATGGTGATCTTAAAGATACCAGGAAGTATACAGGGCCGTTCAAAAATAGCGACAACTTCCAACAACTTCAAATCAGTAAAAGTCAATTTTTTTAAAAGGAACCCCCTGTATATTATTGCATTTTTAAATACGCTTAGTAATTCTACATCGATTGTTATAAGGTATACAATCCACTTTTTCTAATAGTTTTTGAGTTATAAGCAGTTTTCTAAATAATTCCCCTAAGAACGCCGTTTATGCCTTGTTTAGTGATTTTAGACAGCCTTGGATGTCATTATAATTAAGTATTATGATTGTTTACTTTGGCACTTGTCTTTTGTTTGACATTAGTATAAATGCATAATGGCCGGTGTAGTAAATAATTAAACAAATAACGATATTTTAAATTTATTTAACATACATAGAGAATG
>JAFFZR010027795.1:0-18675 GCA_018397195.1 Lethrus apterus | reverse complement strand
ATTGAAGTCGGCACTATTGCCAACTTTGTTACTACTAAAGATACGATGTTGGTTAAATTACCAAAGTAGTAGCGTTTTTTCTTCCGATTACGATGGTAAAATTTTAAAAACAATTGAACTTCGCGTTTTCGAGATATTAAAAAAAAAACATTTTTTTAAATGGAATACCTTAGATCATAGGTTCTTAAACTGTGGTCCGCGGACCCCTGGGGGTCCGCGTAACCATTACCGAGGGTCCGCGAAATTATAAAAAATGGTTGCAAACAGTTCAAGAAGACGATGAAAAGTCAAGAAGCGCGGAGCAATAAAAAAATATTTTTAAGGCAATAAATAAAACCGGAACCTATTGTGATTTTTATATAATGTTTATGATTTTCATGTTTTTTTTTTTTTTAATTTTTATATCATATTGCTTAAAAATTAATAGTGTCTATGATATTATTGAGCCAGAAATTATGTCTCGAGAACGACGTAAATCAACAGGGATGATTAGGGTTGGGATGGGGTCCGCAAAAAAAATTTTATTCAATTTTATTCATAAGTTTAAGAACCCCTGGTGTAGAGATTAAAATTGCTACGAGAAATAATTGTTTGCTATCAAATTTCTTTATCAACATGTATTTAAAATTATTAAGTAACAAATATTTTTTGTTGTAAAGCTTTACGCCGGACGTAACAGTGTTAATAAACACATGTTATTAACAATGTTATTGACAAATTTTAAGCCTACAATTTTAATAACTTTTATTAACAATTGTAATAACATTTGTTATAACCTTTGTTAGTAACATTTGTTATTAATATACTGTACTTTTCCCATTAAAATTTTAACATTGTTAAAAATTTTGCGACCGCTCTGGAGGCGGTCCAGATCAAAGAATGTTGATAATAAATGTTACTAACAAGTGATTTGCATTGGCAACAGTGTTATACTCGTGGATCACCGATAAAAAACTTTCAACAATATTAATAACAAAATTAGTTTAGCTGTTTACTTGTTGATGACATTAATTTCATAAATAACTTTTATTTTTATAACAATTTGTCATTAACATTTTTGTTAATTACATACTTTATTATTAACAATTTATTATTTTGTTGTTGTTGTGTGGTGTTGTGGCCCGAACGCGTCATAATCTCGTCGCTTGTCGAAGACTTGCGGGACTTGCACCATTTATTTAATTCGTTCTGAAAATTTGTTATTAACATCTTTGTTATTAATTACATTGTCATTAGCACTTTGTTATTTAATTTACCAAGATTGTCAAATAAATTTTAATTTTTGTTAAAAACAATGTTTTGTTATTTGACGTAGTAATGGACGATTAACATTTAAATTATTAAAAAAAACATTCTAAAACGTTCTACAAAACGGGCCCTAGACTATAGCGGCTTCAATTGTGATTCAATCACCAACAAACCATATATATTATTAAATGGGACAGTCTTAGCTACAACTTGGCGAAAAAAATTCTATTTTAAACATCTTCATTTATTTGTTATGACGTCATCGCCATTTTTTTTAAATGGTAACCTATATTTTTTATGTTTTATTTCGTTATTTTTCGTCTGTTTTCAACGGTATATAAATTTAAATAGGTTGCATAAGAAAAAAATCACGAAAAACGGCCTTACAATTTTAATAGAAAGATGAATGAAATGAACAAATTAATCCAACTAATCCATGATACGGGAAAATGTTACTAAGAAAAGTCGTTCATAATAAGAAATTGTGGCCCTATACAAATTTCAGAAAGATCTACCTACTTTGATCAAATCGTCTTATTTTGCTTAATCACGGTTTGATCATAGTAGGTAGATCTTTCTGAAATTTTGTATAATTTTATTTCTTATTATGAATGACTTTTATTAGTAAAATTTTGCCGTATCGTGGATTAGTTGGATTAATTTGTTCATTTCATTCATATTTCTATTAAGTAAAGCCGTTTTTCTTGATTTTTTTCTTATGCAACCTATTTAAATTTGCATACCGTTGAAAACAGAATTAAAAATCATAACGAAATAAAACAAAAAATATAGGTTGCCATTTAAAAAAAAATGGCGATGACGTCATAACAAATAAATGAAGATGTTTAAAAAAGAATTTTTTTCGCCAAGTTGTAGCTAAGACTGTCCCATTTAATAATATATATGGTTTGTTGGTGATTGAATCACAATTGAAGCAGCTATAGTCTCGGGCCCGTTTTGTAGAACGGACTGTATAGCTGAAATATTCACATTAAAGGCGTTCAGTTTTTTAACATTTCAGTTACCATTTAACATTTTCAATTTTCATGCATTTCTAACGATAAAATAAACATTTAGTAATATAACATGCGGTATCGTGTTTTATGATTTCTATGGCCCCCGCGATTAAATGACCTCAATTTCGCAACACACACAATTTTTTCTACAGAATCAAACTAAACGAACATGATTAATCATAACACGTCTTGCGCTTTAAATTGATGCTTTCTGGATGATTATCGAGACAGTTTGGTAGCCTACAAGTGGACGAAGTCAACGACCTTTAAACCTGCACCAAACCACTACATGTCTTCCGATCGGGTCCTGCGTGTGTTATTAACCAAGAATAACAATCACTCCGCCATGTCCAAAATAACAAGTGTACACTATCATTACGGAATTATTCGTGCAATTATCGTCCCGAAAACTACATAGGGGCGTCACCTCGGGTTACGGAGGAAGAGAAAATTGTATCAAAATACCGGGTTCGGCGTTCGAAATTAAATTATGAATATAATTAAAAGTCGTCTACAATATATAATATTTTCGATAAAAGCATAGACAATTCCAATTGGTATAACCAACAAATTTTTTTTTAAATTCAAATTCGCAACTTATAATTAAAAGTTTAATCATGAAACAGAGAATCAGAATAATTCACTAAATGTAATATAATGAGACGACCAGTTACGTCGCAACAAGCATCATCAGTACTGAGGAAAAAATGCCATCTAATTCCAGAATTCCGACTATTTCAAAGGACTTCAACTGAAATAACCTTGCACAAAGAAAAAGGTTCATTTGAACATTTTTAATTTGTAACATAATATCGAATATCACATAAAAAAATTAATTGTTATTGAAGATCGTATCGCGTTGTGAGAAAAGTGTTATTTATTTTTAGTTTTTTAGTTGCTGAAGCACAACAAACAAGGGCGGATCCAAAGGTGGTAAATCTAAGATTTATTATTTAAATACTTCAATATAATTTTCGATTACGGAGCGAACCCAACAACCCATTCATTTTTACTTTTTCTTGATAAAACTGTTGTTTAAAATAAATAAATATTACTAAAATCTTAGGGGTCGGCGTAAATCTTCCTCATAAGTCAGATCTGACTGTAAGCCAATTGGAAACATTTCAGCTCCAAGGTTTTACATAAATTCAAATATCTTTTCATGTTATAAAATGTAAAAAAAATACGTTTGAGGCACGATATTTATATGTATATATGTAAATACAGAAAAGCGCCCGAGTTTCCTTTGCCTAAGGGCGCCACAGTCACCCTCGCGCCGAACCTGCATACAAATGATATATTAATCCGAGACGTATATTAATAATTAGTCTTGTTACTTCAGATGAGAGAAAATATCAAACGAAATGTGTCTGGCAGCTTACAAAAGAGAAAATTAATTTGTATACAGGTGTTTCATTATTTTTATTAGTATTTTTTTTTTTCGAGAAATTCTTGGTTTTTTTTTTATTTTAGATCATAAAAAACATAAAAAAAAATGTGTGTGGCAGCTTAAAAACAGAAAATTTGTATACAGGGTGTTCCGAGTATGAATAAAAAACCCGGTATACCTAATTATTATTTGCATATTATATTTATAATGGAAATAGAAAATTTTCTTCAAGGGAACAAATTCTGACGATTTTTTTTAAAAAATTGAAAAAACAAAAAACTATAATGGAAATACATTTTGTTTGATTTTTTTATCGTCTGAAATGAAAAATGACTATACTTTTGAATCAAACAAATCATTTGAAAATTTAAATATAAATATATCAAATGTACATGTAATTGCTTTTCTTAGGAGGCAACATGTAGAAGAAAATCTAATAAGTTGTAATCAAACGCAGGCCTGCGCCAAGGAACACTAGCCATCTGGTGTATTTTTAGCGCTCTAATTTAGCGCTTTTTTTACCCAGAGGCGGATCCAGGGTCTCATTCACTAAAACGTATGAGATGGGTTCGCTCCGTAAACAAAAATTACAATAATATATTTTAGGGGCTTTTCATCTTCACAAAGAGAATTATAATGGACATCAATAAGAAGCTTTAGGAAAATGCAAAAATCTGGTTAATCAAGAAAAATATTCTATTCTAAACTCAATGATCTTTTAAAATTTTGAACTCGATACCCTCTACATGATTAGTAAACAAAATAGCGTATCAAGACAAACCCTTTTTTTAATATTAGTTCCATAATTTTTTTTTTATTTAAAAATTCTAATTAGAATCGAATTTGTTATACAATTCACTTGTTCCAATGGTATGGTATAGAAATTTAATCCGAAAACAATACGTGACGTAACAATTGGTACGTGTCGAGCGGTACACACCCCCTTTTTTGTGCGCTAAAATCTCCGATATATTTTTACCTGAAGATCCTTGTTATTGTTGTCCTTATGCGTTGCGGCACGTATTACACCAGCTCTCCACCCCCACTCACTAATTTTTCCTAATTTTAATTTAGAAAATCCGCACACTGAGAGAAAACGTTTTCCGACGATCTCTTCGCGATTTTTATGCGCCATCGTCGCACTTTCAACACATCTTCCTCAACTGATTATTAACAAGAACACCAAAAAGTAACTGATAACTAAACTATTTTCACAAAATAATAGCGCGCAGACACTACGCTTATAAAGATTTTCAATCTCGTTGTGGCGGACCAACGAGGCCAACCTGAAGGAACCTTTCGCTCGTGCTCGAACACAATCGTGCCTCATCGTCAATTGTAAACACCGCAACACGAGGTTAAACTTCTTTCTGATCCACGAGAACCGAATGCGAATGCCTAATTCGACTGATCGCCGCAACGGCGCTACCGATCAATGAAGAAACAAGCGCCATCTGCACGAAAACCACGAAACTTTTTACAACAGGATACGTTCGAAAACTTACTTGAAATAAATTTTAAACCACGGTCAGATTACAAGTTTTTAATTTAACGTAACGAAATAAAAAAATATAATCGAATAAATAAAATACAACTGTGATATATTTTCGTTTTAAATATGACGTACAATTTGAAAAATTGCAATCGCAATATATGAACGTACACTATTGGCATGCGTTGTTTCATTGTCATTTAATGAGAGTAGGGGAAAACAAAACATGGCCGAAACGTCAAAAGTTGTTGAAAATCGGTGGTTTGAAAATAAACAATTTTGACACGATACTTTACAAAAAATAATTGGTGATAAATAATTTTAAGTGAGCTCAAGATGATTTCTTCGATCATCTCTAGACTAGTTATGTAAGTTATTATTTATAATTTATTTGTTAAATGTTGTATACAGAAAAAGCAAAATGACCAATTTATTTAACTTTCGTTTGTAAATAATAACAATTGTACGTTTTACGTCTTAATTTATCGATTTCCACTTGAATTCGCTTCAGCGATGAGTATGTATGACGCCATAAAATTTTTGTATGTCAGTTTTTATGAAATTCGGTTTTTATTGGGACTTATAGTCGTATTTAGTGAGACATTAATTATTGTCCATATATGGAAAAAAAATCATTTGAGATCATCACCTTGAGTTAACTGACCTGATTGTGCCCGTTTTGGAAATCAAGATTTTAGGTGTAGGACATTGTATACCATTCTATTTTTATGGCAAATCGAATTGGTTCGTTTAAAATTTATAATCTTTGTCGTATCTGTATTCGTCAGGCGCAGAATTTTGAAGCACAAATAAAATGAAAATACTTAACCTACAATATTTACAAATTTTAACAAAATCAACTTAGTCTTTCCAATAATTATTCTTATACAGATCAAAGAAGGAATTTGAGAAATTGAATGAATTCGATTATCTGTGAATGTCCTAACTAACTCATACCAAGAAGAAAAGATAAAATCCCTAAACGTTATCAAGGACAGCGAGTTAAAAATTTATAGGGTAGTAATTCGCCCAACCTGGAATCCAAATAAGCCAGTTGAAACAAAAGTTGAAATATAGGAAACGGCAACACGAAGGAAAATTTTTGAAGGCGTGAAGACGGGTAAACAGTTGGAAAAAAAAGACCAAATCAAGTTGTGAGGTTGTGGGTGGCAAATACCAATTGATAGACTTACGGCGGGCGAAAGGGAAAAAAAGGGCACGACCAAAAAAGAAGTGGTTAACTACCGTTAAAGAAGACTTTACAAGGCTATGCATTGAGAATTGGCAAAATAGGCAAACGACAGAAAAAAGTGGAGAATAATCGTGAGAAACCTGTAAACAACGGGCCTAGATGGTCTGTGGTAACATGTACAGAGTGAGCAATTGGAACTGACCACCACGTGACCTCAAATTTTAAGGTGGCGACATTGCTAAGTTGGTACTGTTTTATAAATATAACCTTAAAAGGAGAGAAGTGTCAAATTATTAGCTTGATCAGTACTTGTATACCTTCAAAATGACTTCTTTTTTTACTTAGAAGAATAAATTGCTTTTTAAAAGAATACATTTAATACAGAAATAATTTGGAGAAACATAAAAACTAGCGCTTTCAAACACGTTAACGACGACACGTTATGACAGATGACAGAACGTAAATACAATAAGCAGTATGGGTAGCAGTAAAACAAAAAAATACACTATTTTTGTGACGTATGTGGTCACGTGGTGGTCACTTCCAGTTGCTCACTCTGTATAACGTTTGCCCTTAGGAAGAAGGTAAGAGAACACCTTGCGCATTGAATCTAGTGACAATCTGTATCTATTAAAATAATAGAAAAATATTAAGACCACCAAAGATATAGAAAAATCTACATCCAAGGAGAAAAATTAATAAAAATACTAGAAAACATATCAAAAGGTCCAATATAAGAAGAAGAATAATAATAGAAGGGAAGAAGAATGGGCGATCGAAATGTTGTCATTTGCTCAGGAAAATGTGCCTCTTGGATGGATTTTTTTCACAAGTTTCTCACAAAAATTGTAAAGCAGGAACGATGTTTACTATCTATGCTTGGCCCATACCTTATTTTGAACAATTCGCAGCAAGAAAAAATTCTTGTATATAAACTCTGTCCTGCAGGAAAAAATATCATTCAAATTTTCCTTTTTTTGTTCAAAATAAGTTTTGAACTAGTCATTTTTTTATATAAAAATGAACAAAGAATATAAATCAGCAGTAATTGCTATCTAGTAAACACGACCGCAAAGACATCGTTTTTAAACCTCGATTGAATCAACATCTTCAAATTAACAACGTAAATAATAAATGTTTTATGAAATGTAGTTGTGCATCTTACGTAAATTCTTTCGTATTTGTCGCCGCACGGTTTTAAAATTTTATGGTTTTATGTTTAATAAGATTGTTGTTATCGCACATTAAAAATAAAATGTCAATCCATTGGTGTTTACTTTGCATAAACAAATTGCAGAGATATTCAATGGCACGTTTCCACCGGATGATGTCATTATATAACGAGTAATGGAAAATTAAAGCTCTGTTTATTGGACATTTTTTAGAATAATGAGGCCAGTCTCTGTGAAATTGCAAATCATGGAGATATATGAATTAATCCATTAATCCTATGGAGAAATTAAAAATGTTAAAATAAAAAAAATCTTTAAATCCTTAACGTATTTTAACTGCTTGTCATCCATCACCAGACATTGTAATATATATTTTTTTAAATAAGCTTGAAAGGATGATAGTACATACATTCATACATTGCTTTACAGTTTTATTAGTTGAAATTTATGGGATCTTTTCATTTTTAACAATAAATAATGTATGTCGAGAAGTAAAAGGATAATTCAAAAAATTAAAATTGTAGAACAAGAGGGCCTCATCCACAACACACTCTATGTAACAAAATATAAAAAGTCTCTTCCGAGCAAAATGAATGTATATTTTCTCATTCTGCTGTAATAAATGTTTTGGAAACCCTTCAAGGGGGACCATGTGAAGAATGAATGTGTGAAGATGACAAGTATTTTTGAACAAAGCAGACGAAGTTCACATAAATTTAAACATGTATATCATAATAAGATGGAAAGGCTGCGGTTTGGAAAACTAATTAACATATTATGTTACATGAACATATTTTTAAAATTAAACTAAACCCAAGGATATGCACATTTTTTTAAAATTAAAAAATAACACGTTTTTGCAGCACAAATAATTATTAAGTTTATAAAATATTATTTTGTAATTTATAAATAAATCTTCTTGTTTTTCTTCACCCTTTTATGTCTTCAATTCGTGTCTGCTGTGAAACGCGCACATCACGTACATTTTGTCGCGACACCTTCACTTAAGAAGTACATGAGAAAAAAATAGCATCGAATATTTCCACGAATCTTTTTCTTATTGACAAACAATTAAGATAAAACTTAATAGTCGTTCAATAAAATATACAAATTTAAACCGACAAACGTATTTAATGTCGTTTAATTATCCGATATAAAACACCTTTTCGTGTATGGGAATTTTTCCAAAAATCTGTGACCAACAAACACACGATTTCAACATAAGGGATTAAAATTATTACAACTAAATTACACAGATATTAACACATTGTTATCGTTATTATCTTTGTACGTTTTATGAACTGAAATGCTATGTGTATTGTTATTTAGTGTTGTGTTTCTGTTAAAGTTATCTGGGAATTATGGACGTAAGAAAATTTATTGTATTATAGGATTTTGTCATTTTCGGAAATTTTCTATTAAAATATAAACATGTAATTTGATTTCTTACATATTAGTATTGTTGTTAACGAAAAAAATAATTATTAAATATTATAGTTTTTGTTTTTTATAAAATAATTAATTTGTAGTTTTCATTTGGGAAAATAGTATTTTTTTGAATAACATGTGAGATTTAGATGGCAATTTTTTTATGATAAATACAAAATTTTCAAATATTCGCAAATATTTCTTAAATATTTAATTGTTACGTAAAACAAATTTATCAATACAATTTTCTAAATTAATCTCAAAATTAATCATAAAATAACTCTAACTGACGTGTAAATTAATGCAACGTTCCTTCAAAGCACAAAGCTCGATCAATTCATTATATTTGATAGATTAATGAAATGGGGAACGCGAAAAACCCAACGATTAATTCCACAAAAAGTTAGAAATGAATCTAATGATTGATATATAATGCATAATAGATGACAGTTGATCGTTGAATATAGTAATTATATAATTTAATTTACTTAAAGCTTTTTTCGAATGCAAATAAATAAAATATGTGTATTATAAAATAATTGGAAAAGACTTTATTCTTAAAGATTGTTATACGTTTCAAAACTCATGACATTTAAATGAATGTTTCCTTTATTATCGACCAATTATGACCGATGATTTCGCCAATTTAATCCAACCTAACCTAACACAGCAGATTCGTGTATAAAGTATAAACCCACAGAGTCCAATTTTTTTTGTAAATTGCCTTTTTATGCCAAATGATAATGTTTAAAATTCAAACACGATGAACCTTTGAAGGAAAACATTCTAAAATTTCAAAAAGTTTTTAGAAGTTTTATCTTCTGGTAAGAAAGAATTCTCAAATAATAAAAATTAGATAAATTTATCCAATCCAATCTCAGTCTAACCAAATTAACAAAATCAAACCTAACCCAATTCATTTGTTGTATGGGTCTTAGATTTGATTGTGTTTTGATGAATTTGATGAATCGCATTTAGGAAAGTTCATTCACGACGTGATGAACCCAACCCAACCCAAAAATCGAAACCTAATTGAACCTTTGAAGGAAAACATTCTAAAATTTCAAAAAGTTTTTAGAAGTTTTATTCCCTGCATCTTCTGGTAAGAAAGAATTCTCAAATAATAAAAATTTCCATCAAATTTAAAATATTTATGAAATTTGGTCTGATCACGTTTAGAAAACGTCATTCACGACGTGATGAACCCAACCCAACACCAAAATCGAAACCTAATTGAAAAACACCGAATCTAAAAATTCAAATCGAATAAACCCAACACAGATTTGTTTGTTGTATTATTATTAGGTTGAGTTGGCTTATCCATAGTAAAGTTAGGTTAAGTGGGTTTTTGACTTTATGTGGAATATATTTTGGGTTTAGATAAATTTATCCAAGCCAATCTCAATCTAACCAAATTAACAGAATCAAACCTAACCCAATTCATTTGATGTATGGGTCTTAGATTTGATTGTGTTTTGATGAATTTGATGAATCGCATTTAGGAAAGTTCATTCACGACGTGATGAACCCAACCCAACCCAATAATCGAAACATAATTGAAAAACACAGAACCTAAAAATTCAAATCGAATAAACCCAACGTAGAATTATTTGTTGCATTATTATTAGGTTGGGTTGGCTTATCCATAGAAAAGTTATGTTAAGTGGGTTTTTGACTTTATGTGGAATATATTTTGGGTTTAGATAAATTTATCCAAGCCAATCTCAATCTAACCAAATTAACAGAATCAAACCTAACCCAATTCATTTGTTGTATTCTTCTTGGATTTGATTGTGTTTTGATGAATTTGTTTTTTTTTTCACAAAAAATATGTCCTATAGTCTTACGACTATTGTGGCCAGTTACTATTCCACCTATTTTCTTTACGCCTATCTTCTTTACATAATATTAAAATGGTACAAGGCGGCAGATACAAGAAGGAAAATGGTAAAAGTCGTCACGACTAAATGTAACAAACATGCACAGTAGTAAACTATTGGAAAGGACTCTAGACGAATTTGGTAAAGTTGAGTTTGTTGGATTTTGGAATGATTATGTGGAGTTTTTTTATGTTCAATTGGGATCTTATTTAATTTAAGTATTTTTAATTCAGGTTAATTGACTTCGCTTGAATTTTTTGAATTTTCAATGAAAATTTGATCGCAGCAATATTGTTTAATACTTAAATTTCTACTTCTACAACGCACGTCCAAGATTAGAATTTTATTCCTCCCCGGCATTATCTATACCTGCAAAAGTTATAACGGAAAAATGGAGCTGATGACGACTTTAAGGACAAATCCGATTCAAAAAGATTTTTTTTTTTCATGTAATTGAACAGAATGCAAATGTGGTGACAAACATAAGCTGGAAAAAAAATCAGAAAAACTTAATAATTTAAAAAATGAAAAGAAGTTGTAGATATATGTTGGCAAAAAGAAGGATTAGATTTGGATAATAGAAGGAACAGGTGAAAGAATAGAAAATGTGAAGAAATTGATTAAGAATTTAATGCAAAGGAAGCATAAAGATAAATGTGTTTTAATGGAAATGTTGTTGTTATTGGAAAATTAGGTCATCGAACATACTTAATGCATTACAATAATTTAATAAAAATTTTGGAATATATGTGTAATATGGATGCAAAGAAGTACATATATTTCAGAATAAAATATTCATCATAAAATTAAAAATATTAATCGTTACCGTTCTTTAAATCGAAATGGCACACCTTGTAAACAGGTTATTGTGTCAATAACTGACGCACACCGTAAGTATATAACGCAACGAGTAAATATTAAAATTTTTATTTAATCCGTTTATAATATTTAATATAAAACATAAATTATGACATTCAATTATCCCAGATAAGAAAAGTCTTTTAATGACTGAACAAAATGAGAAAATTTTGAGTAAGAAAAAAAAACGAACTTTTACATAAAAATGATGCAGGAAAGAACGTATTAAAGTTTTTATTTTACGTCAAATAAAATAGAAAAATTCCAACGAAATAGTAAAGTAGGATTTATTACGGAAATTGGATTTAACCCGGAAACGAGGTGTTTCATTGAGACTGACGACTAACTGATTGACTTTGTTGTCCGTTGCATTTTGCAACAAATGTACCGATAGTTTATACCCATATTTTGATATGAAAAAAGCCTATGTTAGAGTAAACATTCTTTATAATTTTCGACTAATTACAAGACATACTTAAATTTATATGAACTTCGTCTGTTTTGTTCAAAGTTACTTGTCATCTTCACACATTCACCCTTCACATGGTCTCCCTTGAAAGATTTAAAAAACATTTATTAGAGCAGAATGAGAAAATGTTTATCCATTTTACTCGGAAGAGACTTTTTGTATTTGGTTACATCTTGTTCTACAATTTTAATTTTTTGAAGTATCCTTTTAGTTCTCCACATACATTATTTTTATTGTTAAAAATGTATATGAAGTTTCCATAAATTTCAACTAATAAAACTGTAAAGCAATGTCATCCTTTCAAGGTTATTTAAAAAAATGTATACAATTACTTTTAATGATAGAATATTTCAGGAAAATAAATTTATTTATCATTTTTAACCTAACCCAACCCAATATTTTACGTTGTTTATTAAAAGAAACGTTTCAAAATTCATTGTTATCGTCGTTTTCATTAAAAACTCAAAGTCTGATTTCATTGTTTTAAATTTTACTCGTCGTTCTCTTTTTTTATTTCAGTTTTATCAGTCTTTTCTTTTAATTCTCTTAGATATCTTTTCCGAAATGTCTTTGCAGATGGGAATGTTTCGATTTTGTGACATAAAAATATTGACTAGTTTTATTGTAAAAATGTTGTTCTTTTAATCAATAGCAATAACACTGAAATAGATAAAAAAAATCTTTTTCAATTTCAAGCCTATTCCCTATACGGGCTTGGAATTTGAGATATCGAAGTGAAGGATGTCTATCATTATTATTACTTTAAAGTTTGAGGTATTATTGAACTAGAACAGAAATTAAATGTGTTTCAAGATATTATTTCAAAAACAATAATAAAAATGACGAGACATGTAACTGACATTAAGTGGCTATCGTCCTAGTAAAAACACATCATAAAGGAAATTCTGAAAGTAGCGCCATTTCCAACAAGTATTAAGCAATTTAAGTTCAAAAGTATTAAAAAATATGATCGGTAAATACATTTTATTGGTTTTAATAGTAATAGTCCATCAAAGAACTTTCGCACAGTTTAGATAAGAAAGTGGGCATTTAATTACTTTAATAACTTATTTAATGATATATACAATTCTATATTCTATTCTTTTCTATATTCTATAAGTTTTCTTCGAGTTTCCGTTTTATCCATTTTATCCGTTTTTTTTTTTAAATTAAGGTTTGCCCTGACAAGTGATACCTATATAATTTATTTGATGCAAAATTTCTATACTGCATAAAAGCTTATAAAATATTAGAAAATTAGCAATTTAAGATGTTACTGGAAATGGAATAAAAAATTAAAGAATTTCAACTAAAAACGAGCACAAAAATTTTTAATCACCGTTTAATTTTAAATTTCATTTTACTAAAAACAAAACTAATTAATCTTCACATTTTCAGGAAAATTCGAAATCTCCTTCCGCGCATCAAAACAACGTCAACGTCAAAGAAACAAACGCAAAGGAAACGAACGTAAGTCCAATGCAAAATTAAACAATCCGGTTCAATTTAACTCCTTTCGGTTTAGGCCTCGTCTATCCCGAAAATAAATATTCTAAACGTGCATTTTTCTAGACCAGCAAAGCGGTTATTTTATTTACTCGACTCGATTTTAATATTTCAGACGAATGTCGAAAGGGCGGAATGGGGCAAAGGAATAGAATTTTTGATGTCTTGCATAGCGATGTCGGTCGGACTTGGAAATATATGGCGGTTTCCGTTCACCGCTTATCAAAATGGCGGCGGTGCTTTTATAATTCCTTACGTTGTCGTACTAATTATTGTAGGGAGGCCCATATATTATTTGGAAATGTGTTTGGGTCAATTCGCCAGTAAGGGAAATGTTAAAATGTTCGAAGCTTTAGCTCCCGTTATGAAAGGTATGTTTATAAATAATTTCACATTTACGAAAATATACAGTGTGGTGAGAAAGTTTGGAACAAAATTAATAAAACCGTTGTATGTTTTTAAGAAAATCGCTGGGACAGGCTTTGTTTTTGAAATGCCGTCTGACGTTTATTTTTTTTAATGACGTCATCATCATTTTTTTTTTTTTTAATGACAACCCCCACTTTTTTCTTCTTTTTTAAATAAAAAAATGTGTACCTTACAGAACAATTTTTTTGTTTGTTTGTTTTTTGGTTTCAATAAATTTTACTCTCTTAAAGAAAAATTTTAATTTTTTGAAGAAAAAATGTTATTTTTTTCAGAAAAGCTCTAACGAGCGATTTTCTTAAAAACATTATAGAAGGCTTTTATGAATTTTTTCGAGACTTTATCACCACACTGTATATTTTTTTCAGATGTTTAGTATGGGGATCTCGGAAACTAGCGGAGATAGAGAGACGTTTTACGAGCTCAATTTAATGAGGTTTTTGTTTCTTGGAAAAAATGCATGGCTAACTAGATATCTCGAAAAAATATATTTTTTTTTTTTTGTTATTTTGTTCGATGCTTATAGCTCTGTTATTATTGACTTTAGAAAAAATGTGTAAAGCAAAAAGTTGTAGGTTGTAGCTGTCCGATTTTTTTGTTTAAGCTATAATTTCCGAGTTATAACACAAACTTGTATTTTTTCTAATGAAAACCATAGTCGGCCATGAGTTTATAAAAAAGGCCTTTTTTTCAACGATTCTATTGATATATCACTCGACCTAGTTATTTTTATAAATAAATAAATTATGGCCATTTTTTTCTTTTAATTTTCGAACTGTTCAAGCAGTACGCTATGGAAACAATTGATAATAAAATTCAAATTAGTTACTAAATTTCTTTTAATTTCGAAATCATAAACATAATGAAATGTTGGTTCCGCGTTGGAGTTACAATTTTAAATAAAAGTAATTTCCGATAAACTAATAAACAGAGAATGACAAAACATAAATTAAGAAACAATAAAGGAAATTAGGATATAAATAAAGTACTACCAAAACAACATAATTAAAGTAAATACATAATAAGTAACGTATAATAATAAATAATAAGTGAACGTCTTTAGTCTTAAATATTTTACTTACTTTAATTGCCTAGTTTTGGTACTACTTTATTTGTATCCTAATTTACTTTATTGTTTCTTAATTTATCGTTTCTCATTCTCGGTTTATTAGTTTATCGGAAATTATTTTTATTTGAAATTGTAACTCCAACGAAACCAACATTTCGCACCAAAACAATTATGTTTATGATTTCGAAATTAAAAGAAATTTAGTAACTAATTTGAATTTTATTATCAAACGGCGATGGCATCTATCAATTGTTTCCATAGCTTACTACTTGAACAGTTCGAAATTTAAAAGAAAAAAATGGCCATAATTTATTTATTTATAAAAATAACTAGGTCGAGTGGTATATCAATATAATCGTTGAAAAAAGGCCTTTTTTATAAAGTCATGCCCGACTATGGTTTACATTAGAAAAAACACAAGTTTGTGTCATAACTCGGAAATTATAGCTTAAATAAAAAATTTGGTTACACAGTATTATTAAGCATGTAATTACCTACAACTTTTTCCTTTACACATTTTTTTTTAAACCAATAATAACAGAGCCATAGGCATCGACAAAATAATAAAAAAAATATTTTTTCGAGATTTCTAGTTAGCCATGCATTTTTTCCAAGAAACAAAAAACTCATTAAATTGAGCTTGTAAAACTGGAATTCTTTCCCCATTTAATCGTCCTATCTATCTCCGCTAATTTCCGATATCCCAATACTAAACATCCGAAAAAACTCACCCTGTATATTCATTATTAATAAATATAAAAATGAAAGGTAGAATTTTTATTTTATTATTAATGTAATCGAAGCCTATGTTTATTATGTAACTTTACGTTTATGGCATTCTATTAATTATTTATATTGAGTAGTTAACCTAATTTGAAAATTGTGAAGGCAACTCGGATGGCAATTTTTTGATAAATATAAAGCCGAAAATATCTCAATTGTTGTATAATTTATGAGATAACTTAGGGCAAGACTCCGAGATTTATAGATTATATTGTCATATTTTTAAGCAATATTTCAGAATTACAATGTCACGAGGAGACTATTGTAATTTCAAAATTGACAGAAACAAAATGTACAAATAAAAGTTGAAAAGATGAAAAAATATTTTAAAATTTAATAGAATAAAATATTTTGTTTAAAATTCTGATAAATTTAACTTAGTTTACCACATATTATTATTAATATTATTAATGTCAGATTCTTGGTTGTATTTGCTTGAAATTATAATTATCTTTTACACCTGAGCAAGCAGCAACCAGTAAAAAAAACGTGAAAATGTAATAAAATATATTTAATTACATTTTCACGTGTTTTACTGGATAGAGTGTTCAGAAGTAATAGATAAGTATGATAATTATTAATATTGATGGGTATCAATTACAGATGTTTAAAATATCCAATGAGCTAGGTTTCCCAAAAAAATAATCCTTTTAAAATTTAAAATTCGGTATTTTTCGTATTTGCATCTACGAATAGATTGACGAAAATTAGTTATTATTATTATTTGAATTATGTAATACCTTTTCACAGAGAAAACTCTAGTAACAGAACAATTGAGTGTAAATTTATTACAAATGGTAGTAAATATAAGAACAACTACAAGATGTTGTGAATATGCTTGCTTAACTTTACATATTTCTTATAGAAATTATTACACTTATTTTAAAAGTCTTCACAATTATTATTATTTCTACTTATTCTTTTTTCAGTATTTATTACAATATTGTACCTACAAACTTGTAGGATACATTAATGAGTTTAAATTATTAAGCCTATGATTGTAGTTCAGATAAAAGGAAGAAGTTATAAGAGCATTTGTGATCGTTCATTATGTACAGCTGTCCACGGAAAAAAACGAAACACCCTCAATATCTAAGAATCTAAATTTTTTTCTTAAAATCGCTGAAACACGTAAACTTTAGATCGATGGGGGACAACTTTTGGCGAAGAAATGATCGCCATATCTTCAACCCCCTAGCAGCAGGGGTGCCAACCCTAAAATTTTTAAATTACCCTAGGGGTTGAGTGGTACCTCATTTAAAAGCTTACGTAATTTGCATTTCTACGGTGTATCAAATTTTAAAATCCATCGATTCGTTTTCGAGAAATTAACCCCCTCGATCTAAAGTTACGTGTTTCAGTGATTTAAAAAAAAATTAGATTCTTAGATATTGAGGGTGTTTCGTTTTTCCGTGGACACCTGTATATTTTTTGTGTTGAATCAGTGCATCTAGGCAACATTTTATTTGTGAAAAATCCGTGCTGATGAAGACTAAAATTCGTAACCGGTGATAATAATGAATTCATGCACGAGTTTCGTATTTAAATTCAATATGGTTTTTATTGCGAAAAATACATATCTAAGGATATCTTGTAAGGGTAATGCGTCAAAATTTACTGATTAACTGAAATAATTCTAAACTTCATATTCCACTGAAGTTATTTATACGTATATCGAAGGTATATCTGTCCATAAAAGCCTGAAGATAATTAACGAAATAATGTTTGTGTTTTGCAATATTTTAAGAGAAATATAACCCAACCCAACTCAAAAGAGAAGAACACAACTAAAATTAATTTGGTTAATAGTTAAGAGTTTAACTCGATTATATTGAGTTCTACTCGGTTAGGTTGGGGTGAATTTTTTTTTTTAAACTGATATTTCCATTTGTTAAGAATTAGACGCTGAGTTAGTTGGTTGTAACCTATCGTTGTAACGGTTAACTCAATGTTAGAATTTATTTAAAAAAATCTAACAAAATCAAATCTAAAGAAATCTGTATCAAGAAACAGTGACTTCACTAAAATAAAAATTTTATGTAATCTGTTCTTATGCTTTCGGATTTTTTATATTAAATTTATTCAATTGTTGATTTACTTACGTTTCGTCAATGAAACTTGCCTTCTTCAACATATATTGAAAATTAAATCTAAATTTATAACTAAATTGTCGTTTAAACTTCTATCATATTTATTTTCTTTTTCTTCTGTTTCTTTTGTGCTTCTTCTTATTCTTAAAGCCTTACGTGTATCGGATGGAACTTAAGTTTTTAATTAAATATTTAAATATTCAAGCTCTATAATTTTGAAAGGTTTTCTAATATATCTAATGCATCTAATGTATATCTAATGCAACAATATTACTATACAGGATGTTCAAAGTTATCTGCGCACTATTGCTATTTTCGTTAGTTTTGGAGCTACAGAGTCGGTTAAATTAGCAAAGATGTAGTGATTTTTCCGCTGATTACAACAGTCCACACAAAAAAAACAATTGCGCATCACATTTCAGAGCCAACTCAGATAATTAGATTTTTTTAAATGGAACACCCTGTTCCCTGTTTTCCGGTAGAAAATGAAATTTTGCACAAAATCTTCTTATACTACTATAACCCAGAAATGAAAAACAAAAGAGCTACGACGACATTAATACAGGTCACCGCACATGTGATAACTTTGTTAGTAGAGAAGCTACAGTGTTGGTCAATACATCAAAAATGTGTAGTTTTTTCTACTGATTACAATG
>JAFFZR010027794.1:0-18707 GCA_018397195.1 Lethrus apterus | reverse complement strand
GCTGATTTATCCTGGATATACGAAGGTGATGGCTGCCAAACACCGGATAAAGGAAAAGGAACTTGCATTAAAGTGAACAACTGCGAAATGATGACCAACTTCATTACTAGTCTGCCGAAAGTCGCCAAAGAAGTTAAAAATATCTGCAGTCCTACACATGCCGTTACGACCAGGATGGCGATGTTAAAGTAATTAGAAGCCCATAAAGAATCCTTTTTCAGACAAGTTGCTTGCGGATAAATTCAAATTGTTACCGCTGGATACTTACGGCAAAGACATCGACAAAATTATTAACGGTCGCAATACGTAGCTTTTCGAATTTCCTTGGATAGCGTTGTTAATGTATTCCGATGTAAAAGATTATGCACTAGACTGAACAATTTTAAGAAATCCCCACTGTATATGTGCATCAATTACAATGAAATGTTTAGTGACATTGATCTCTTTGACATCAGCCTGAACTCCTTCAAAAAACAGTAGCCAATTTAATAATTGTGAAGTAATGATTAATCTTCGTAGTGTATCCTTATTTCTTATATATGTATGTACAGATTTTGCTGTATAATTTTATCTTGTGACTGTATGTATTATTAGTATTATTACATGTATTATTTTTACTCTGTAATTGGATATATATCTGTTGAGTAAATAAATAAATATTATTATTATTACTATTATTATTATTAATATAATTTAAATTGAGGCAATTTTACAATTCTTTATCATATTCACCTAATTACTTTACTTTTGTATCATAATTTCGTATCGTAAATTCATGTTTTTAAATATAGCAATTATGCGTACGCTAAAATGCAAATGAATTTACTGTACCTCTAGCATTCAATTTATTTATAAAACAATGTTTTATGGTAAAGTTAAAGTGATAAAATCAATCAAACCTGTCGTCGGTTTTGAGTAAACATACATAAATAAAATGTGCGAATGTTTAAGGGACGTCTATTTTTCTACACGACATGGGACATAATGCGGTAATTCTAATACCCAAAATACCTGTTAAACTCTCCTTTTATCCTCCCACAAAGATACCCTGCAGATACAAGTCACGCTTAATCTTTCGACAGACAGCAGCATTTAAAAGATTACCCGGATTTTGTTTGGGCCATTGATTAAAAACATTTGTTGCTTAATTTGGTGAAATTCCCAGTGAGGCATACATAATGGATGTCAAAATGTGAATGGTAAAGTCAGACCTTCAATGAATGTATTCACATCTGGAATGTGCAGTTACTTTTATTTACGATTTAGTTTTAAAAAGTGCACGTTCATTGTAGCTTGTTTATGAATATTTAATTGTAGAATTGTTGTATGAAATAAAATTGTCGTATTATAATTTTCTTTTCATTATGAAAATTAATATAAAACAACTTATGTATATAACTTGATTCGTCGTATATTATTTAAAATTATTTATAAATAAAATCTTTTTCATGCAGGATTATCAAATGATTGTTTTAAAGTTTGTTTCTAAAACTATTTAAAAGTTCACATCAGCAACGTGGCGCGTTTTGGCATCTGGCCATAAATGAATCTTCATGTTGATCCTTCCATGGTTATGTTTCTATTTTAAATAATTTTGTCAGTAAAAGTTCGATATAGTTGTACATGAATTCGTTTAATTTGTTAGTCATTATTAAAAATTCATTTTGTTGTTTTCTCTCTGAAAAACATTAAAAATATGTGCAATCGCAATTTTAAAATTATATTATTATGGATATACATGTAGTACCTGCTGCAATGACAGCTGACATCTCGAACGTGATTCTCAATGAAACGACCGCATTACTTCCTAGCACTGTCACCTCTTGATTGGAAAGATGCTGCTGTGTGTACCAATGGTGACTTGGCAAGTCACGAGACAATCGACCCGTTATCCTATTGCCACTGATAGCTGCTATTGTATTACTTGACAGCATCTGTGGCTTTGCCAGTTAATGCCATGAAGTTGGGACGGGAAACGTACTCTTCAACTTGAATGTGCATTATATTTTTGATTTTCGAGATTTTGCATGTAGGTGGTATAATGCGACCAAGGTGGTTTTTACTGAATAAATTTAGGCTTGGTTGGACGATCAACACCGCAATATTTAGTATTTTATCACGAACTGTTTCTTTATTATTTCACAATAGGCATTTATTAATAATATCGTTAATATTGAATATATATTCTGAATTTCATATGTTTTGAAAGAGATTTTGAAAATTCGTGATTTCTTGTCTCATTTGTGTTTTTTTCCCTCTTTATATTTCCAATAAATTTTCTTCTTGTATTCGACAACACTTTGTTTGATGTCAATAAAACAAACATAGTACACATCGAGGATAGATATCTTCATGGATAATTTTGTAATCATTTATGTTCCTTGCGCATTTTTTTAATTCGTGACCGTCCCGGAATGGCATGAATACTTTAACTTGAACTTTTCTTATTTAAATATTTAATAATTTTCAAAATATGGAATATGCAGCGGTGTACAGATGGGCGAACTCCATCTGAGTTTGAACGGATACAGTTATCAACAAATCAAAAGCAAGAACGTGATGAAAATGTTGAATGACAAGAAAATGACTAAAATAATTATATGTGTAATATTTTAATTCTTATTGTTAAAATTAATCCAGTCCGCCTATTTTCTTTATAATTTACATGATCTTATATGTCTGCAAAATACATGGTGTTTGAGAGGAGGCTATATGTGAATTGAGGAGATATTTATGGGAAAAACATAAATAAATTATACGTTTGCAGGGAATGGGAATACCAATAAAGTTATTTCTCGGCACTTCTCACAAAATTAATGACAAACATATTTGGACAAAATTTAAAACTCGAAATCTTTTATTACCAATTCCTCACATCCTCTGAATAAGATAAAGTCATGATCCATTACTGACTGTTGATTGTTGGCAAAGTGCCCGGTAATTAATAATTCTGTGTTGTCAATATATCATGTGTAGATGAAACTCGGATATTCTGGTTATTTTATTTAATTTTTAAAGTTAGACTTTTTTTTGCAAAAAAAATTCATCTTCTCAATTTTAAAGTGTAATACCCAGTTTATTTTTGAAATTTGTAATTTTTCTTTCTCTGAGTTTGTACTAACATTTTGACAAAAAATATCTTAAATTGAAATAAATTCTTGGCTTCCGAGATGGAACCTCATTCGTTGTTCACTTCTATTTGCCGACGTTTCGTCCACTTTCGTAAGGGACATCCCGGAAGCCAAGAATTTATTTCAATTGACAACGTCCGTGGAAACTTACGAGATTGGTAAGATTATTGTGCAATTTAACTTATTTGTTACGGTGCCATGATAACAGTTTAGTACCCAAATATTTAACACTCACATACACCATCCGATGCTTCGGTCTGGGAACGAATCAAACAAACTAGAACTGAACCTTATTTGCCTTCGCCCAAACTTCTAAAGCTACACCTGGACATCGATCTTCTTGACAGGATCACTTCCCAACAATCGGGAAAGACTGGCCTTTTAACATCCACACACAAACTCATCAATTTCAGTCCCCCCAAAATCTATGCCTCAATCCAAAACCATAGAAAACACAGTCATAAATTTCTCACATCATCAACTTTCTATCGCTGCAACTGCCATCTTCTCCAAAGGATCTAATTTTGGCATAGCACCCAAACGCATACCCGTTGAGAAAATCATATGCGATGTGGAAACGGCAATTTCAAACTCCCCTCGGACATTTACGACAATATTCGTTTCGAATCCTCTAGGCTAGTTCGGGTCGCCAAACCTCTCAAGCCAAATTGTAAAAATTCAGAATATCTCTCACTAAAAAATTCTAAATCCAACAAAGATATATTTACTCTGTCTGCAGATGAAGATATCGCCAGGGTTGTACTAAACCAAACAATTATGAGCAAAAATCTCAGGCCCTCTTCCAAGACCCCGCTTATAGGTAATTACCCGCAACCCAACCTCACGAATAGAACGTTCAATCAGTGCCCAGATCAAATTATAGGGGCAAAATTAAAAGGGCAATGAAGTTAGAGAAATCATCTCCTAGGTATTGTTCTAATTGAAACATCGAGAGATATTGTGGAATACGGGTTGACGAGGAAAGAAATAAGTATCTAACTTGGTTGGAAGAGAACATAAACGGCAAGAAATATCAACGTGGGGAGGTATAAGATAGAAATGGACGAACAAACGAGATGTTCTGCCACTAAGGTGAAGAGATAGTCAAGTGATAACAAAGATAATATGAAATAGAAAATAATATACGAGAAAAAAAGATGATTGCAAAATCTCCATTTAAAATGAAAAGGTAGGATATAAAATTTCTACATGCATTGCATTGATTGCGAAATATGTGGGCAGAACCAAGTTTTTCTAGATGCATTGTAATAATCACACTTTTTATTCACACAAGGAATTCCGCAGAAAGAAATTTCATTATTAGTGTTAACGAAATATAAGTTAATTAGATTTCCAACGATTTGGGTTTAAACAAATTTCCAGTAGGTCATAATTATACTACTAAAGAAATATGTGCATATACGATTAAATATGTTCATTTGTTATGAAATAAAAATATCGACGCCTATAATAATTTCTGACAAACATGTGCTAGGTACGGATTTAACTCTTTCTATTTGTACATTTTAATAAAGGACTGCGATTCAAATATGTCTCGATAACCGATCATGATAAGAATTATTGTAATGTCGCTTTGATTCAGTAAATATTGGGAAGAATTAGTTCTAATTGAGGAAGAATTGTGAAGAAAATTATTATTCTTATTAAGTTAAGATCGCGAATCTGTGCGGATTACCTCTATAGATATTAGTTTATAGAAATTAGGCTGTCTCACCACAAAGCCCAAAAGCACATTTCGTGTTAACTTCAGTTGGCAACAAATTTATGTTGCCCGAGGTAACCTATGCTTCTGTGCTACAGTCGCGTATAGCATGCGTGGAATTTACTCCCTCCGTGCCATTCAGAAAACAACACAGAAAACGAACACAAGGAAGATGTAATTGATGATATGCAGAATGGGGAAGGGCGAAGGAGGGTGAGAAAGTGAAAAGTGATGAAATAGAAGAGATAATACAATTAATAAACAGTTGGGGGAGCATGAGAAGTATTTAGTTTGACACAACAAGTTTGACATGCATTGTAAGGTAGCAGACGCTTGATGTTACGACGTTCACCGAAAGGTGGAGCTGTAACATCAATTTCGTAGGAAGTATTTAGGTTGAAAGGCAAAGAAGATGGAAACAGCTAAGTGTAAGATTTTGAGATACGATTGCGGGGTAATTTTGAGGAGAAGATAGTTAGGTATCTCTGACTGCCGAGTGAAAAGTATCCTAATGTATGGCAAAGGAGTAAATAGAAGGGATAAACAAGGTGTTAAGACTTGAAAAGTCATGCTGGAATAAGCGATTCTGCAGAAAAAAATGAAAGTGAGAGAGAGCAGAAAAGACGAATCTTGCTGAGAATATAATTCATGTGCCATGTGGTACAATTTTGATTAATTTCATTGGTTAAAATACAAAAACAAAGACTCAGAATAAGCTATCAAATCTATGATAATTCTATCACCGCATGTTGACGGTCACCTGTTTTAACGAATAAACTGTCAAAGTGACGGAACGTTTCAATGAACGCGTCGCAGTCATAAAATAGTGCTGTTAACCAGAAAATGTTTCAACCAATAGATTACCGTCGATGGGGAGATGCCAGCGAGGAAGAGATTTGAAATTTGATTTAGAAGAAATGTCCAATAGATTACTGTAATTATTTACTGACAGATCGTTTAAAATTTTTCACTTTTTAAAAATTTATTTTGTTAATATTCATTATATTCTTTCACCAAATATAACACGTGTTATGATTAATCATCGGTGATACCACTCGTTAAAACCTATAAAAATTGAACTCCTGCTTCGCACTCATTCAATTTTTTTGGGTATTAATTCGGGCTATCACCGATGACAATCATAATACTAGTTATATTATCGCCGAATATGTTTAATAGTTTTTGCCGAATAATTTCTTTACATTCCCTTATTATGTTACCTCTTATTTCTTCTAAGTTATAAGGAGTACGAAGCCAGTCATAGTTAAAAGAAGTATTTTACGACTTAAGCAAAGGTTTTGATTTGGTGAACCATAAACTTCTCCTGAATAAACTTGAACATTTAGGCATAACAGGTACTCCAAATAGTTGCCTAAAACATTATTTTTTGTTTAATAGAACACAATATGACGCACTAAACCATATAGACAGCGAAGGTTCCAGCAAAATTTACAAATCGGATTTAAGAATTTGCCCAACTGGTGTCCCACAATGTATTATTCTTGGTCCAGTCTTATTTAATATCTTTATCAATGACCTTCAAAAGAATATTATCCACGGTAATTTAGTTATCTATGCCGATGATACGAGTCATTCAATCTCAGACAAAAGTTTTGACATCGCCGTCAACAAATCTATTTCTGGCGTTCATGATATGGAAAAATGGTGTAGCAATAACGGTCTACTATTGTATGCATCTAAAACAAATGCAATAATGTCGCCCAGCCCCGCCCGACATCCATGTGATAAAAGACCACTTATAAGGAAGTCCAATGGTAACAGCATCCCTGTTATAAATTCTACAAGGTTTTTGGGTGTTGTAGTTGACAATAACCTAGATTGGCAGAATCACATCATATATTTATTACCTAAACTGTCGAAAGTATGCTTTGTTCTAGGTCAACTGTGTCATCCATGGTAATGTCATCCATGGTTATTTTGCTCTGTTCCAATCACTGATACTTTACGGCTTACTATAGTGGGGGATTTCGCCACAAGCAACAAGAGTTTTTAAAGTTCAAAAGCGTGCTGTTAGAATAATGACTAACAACTCATCGCGTACACGCTGCCGTGACTTATTCTTATCAGCAAAGCTAATGACATTACCTAGCTTATTTCTATACAGTGCAGTTTTATTTGTAAAAAATAGCAATAAATTTGTAAAAAACGGAGATTTTCACAACTATTCAGAAAAGTAGAACAACTATTCAAAAAGTAAATCCTTGTATTTCAAGATTTTTTCCTCTTCCTTTTCGCCTATGTTCCGTTCTCCAGGAAAAGACATTTCGACTACATACATAGCCCTTTCCTTATGGTCCAGCACTACCATGTCAGGCTTGTTGGCTTGCACTTGCTGTTGGGTGCTAAAGGGGAAATTCCAAAATATCTTGCACTCTTCATTTGATATCACGGATTCTATCTGGTGACTTATGTACGGTAGAACTGGTTTATCGTCTATGCCGTATACGTACCTTAGATGGTAATACAGTTCTTTTAACGCGGCATAGTGTCTTTTGATGTACAGTTTGGGTGCATATCTGGGGCATGCTGATTACAGATGCATTGTTGTTTCTGTGTGCGATTTGCATGCCCTGCATAGGGTACTCTCCAATCGTAATCCCAACACGTGTTTACGGTACACTAATGTATTCAGCACTCCGTCTTGGAAGTCTGTTATGTATCCTTGAGTTTCTGACATTAGTGCTGGGGATCGAAGAAACCCGACCTCTTGGATAATCCGTCTTCTTCAAGGTGCTTGTAAAGCTGACCTTAAGAGGCTTTCATACATGCTGCGCTTCCAGTATGGTTTTGCACTTGGTTTTCAGCATCCGTTTTATTTCAGCTGATGGCAAGTGTTGCAGGTCGTTCTCTTCATTTCTTCTTTAGTGAAGCTTAAGTGGGATGTCTAGGATTTTTGCAGCTCTTTCTGCAGCGTTGAAAAGGAAGGCGCCTTTTCCTTGTTCTTCATGCCTTTTCACAAAAACTAGAAGTGGGTGCTGAGATTTGGATATAGCTACTGCGGTTGATATGATGAGTCTGTGGTGTAGTTGCTCGATGTTTAAGATGCCTCTTCCTCCACTGTCCCTGGCTAAGTATAGCCTTTGCACCAACGCGACGCATTGGGATGGAGGCTACGATGCTTTGTCATGATCTTCTTAGTTTCCCAATCAAGTTGCAGTATTTCGTCTACCTTCCAGCGTATCAATTCAAACGTGTGCATTACCACTGGTATTGCTAGGGTATTAGTCGCTATGCATTTATTTTTTGCGTTTAATTCTGATCCCCAGATCTTATCAACTATTTGCTTCGTATTTCGGCTGAAGGCCAGCTTTGACCGCGTTAATGTCGTGCATTGCATTTTGCTGGATTCCTAGGTAAGTGTATTCTTCATCTCGTTGCAGGTGCTGTCTTCCGCGCTTGAGATGTAGTTATTATTATTATCCCACCAAAAGAAATCAAAGGGCGATCTGGGTGGCTAAGTACGGTAAGTAAGTTTGTTACGTGTAATTTGTTTTCTGCTTTCAGGTAAAATGAGGTTGGCCTTCTATTTGGGCATCGCACTTTGTTCATGGAGTAGCTAACCGTCCGTTATTGTTACATTGATTATAGGAAATCAACATAACAGGTTCAACAAAAGCAGAAGATTTTGAGTGTAGAATCGAATCTGATTCAAATGAAAATGCCATTCTGTTGACAGTTCCAAAGGTCGAAACCTCCTACAGGTTAAGAAAAGAAATAAATGCATAAAAAGTCAGTAAAAAAGTTAATATCTGTAGACACCTTCATCACTGACTCTGTATATTCGTGTATATATAATCAGCGTAACAAAACTATGGGGTTGCAACTTTGCAGCGGTGATGTTAACAGTCGTTTGTCATCATCAGAGGTAATATTTTCAGCGAAGTGACGCCTCGTTAGCTTCGCGTTTCCGCCAGATTCCTTGTCATTTGTAATTTTCTAAAAAAGAAGAAATATTACGGTAAGCATATAAATAGACATAACAAAAATAAAATTCGTTTCATTTCTTGACAAAGGGCAAATAAAGTTGTGATAATTAATTTATCTACATTCACGATTTTCGAAGATATTAAAATTAGTTAAATAATTTACTCAAATTTTTTTGTTTTTTTTTTTATAAAATTACTTTTAATTCAGAACACAAAAAATAAATCTCATTCGTTCAATTTAAGCAAGTAAAATTTAAGAATGGAGCCTAATTAACTTATGAAAGAATAAATAAATTTAAAATCACAAGTAGAAAATATGATGCATGCTGATTTTTGCAATTTTTAGAATTTTCTTGTGCTGTTAGCTATAGGTGGTGTAGAGATATTTTCTTTGTGCAAGTGCATTAAAATTTAAAAATCTACCAGACATTTCTGTCACTTGATAATAGAAATTATTATAACCTATTTTTCAACACCAAAAATGATTCAAATCTCTTCGCTAGTCCCCTGGTTATAATATTGCAGTTAATTTTGTTATAATTACCGCGCAAGTATTTTTTTCATTTTTTTTTCTATATCCTTCGAATTATGTAGATCACCATTTTATTGAAATACATTTTCCAAATAATGTGTAAGCGTTTTCTAAAACATTTATTTATTATGTGTATCAGCTGCAATTATAATGGACAAATATAACGCCCTGTTAGTTAATCGCCTAAAGTTTATGACTAGATGATATATGAGGGTTGGGCGTGTCCGTTTCCTGTCTCTGTGGTGCCAAGCAGTCTGGATCGGTAGAATTTTCGATCATCAGACACCACTTAATGTCGACCCGCGTCATTCAAGGGTGCCTGCAATCTCCAGAGACAACATTCTCGGTGGTCTTTTGGTCATTTTTAAAATTCAGTGGCGTTGGGAATTCCTTCAAAATATTTAATATTTGGTTGGTAAAATAAAAGTACTCAGTTCTTCCAACCAAACATTAAAATTACTAGTGATTTTGACAATATTAAACTCGCAAATTGGAAAATATTATACGGCGTGTTTGATTTTATGTTACAAAAGATATTGTGATGATTATATTTATTTAATATAAAACTCAATATTATTTTATCTTTCTTGAAACTTCTTTTATATCTCAGGTCGTTACTTAGATTACTATATGATAATCAGGTTTCTTTTCTTTTATTTTCGTTGGGCGCCAATCATTTTCATGATATTCAATTCAATATATGTATATATCAACATAATCAATCATTTATTTTCAAATGAATAAATTTTAACTAAACATTTCTTATTAACAACTGTCATAATCAATAACCTATTTTATAATATAATAATATCTATCATTCAAATATAATAACCATGGTTACGAATTATATGTTTATAAAATAATCAACTTAATTAATGTCAAAATTTCATACTACGCAATAACTATTTTAATTAATTTTTTTATTTATGAACAAATTTTAACAACTACCCAAATCCAATCTATTTAAATAACCAATATTTGCGGTTTTATTAGTATGTATCTTGTTACTTCTGAGCTCTATTTCTTCTGCAATTCCAAACTTTCTTTATTAATACCACATTAAAATGTCATGTTCTTTCTTCTTTTTTAAAACACTTTTATTTATAACTTTGATTATAATTAAATTTTAAACACTTTTGTATCCAAAAGTCCAAAATACCCATTACTCGTTCTACTCATGTCATCTTCTTTATTTATTTATTTTTTTTATTTTCCCAGACCTCTTCTCTACAAAATTATTAGCCTACTTTCAATTAATAACACTACAATATGTATGTTGTAAGAATTACGAAAAGCTGTTATATTAGAAAGTTCTTATAGAATTTATTTTCAATAATTTTTTATAATCAGAAAAACATTTCAAAAACAAATTCTACGCAATATTATTAGATAATTATTACAAACTATAAAAATGCAAATTCCCTTTACAACGATATAATGTCTAACAATGTTGTATATACAGTGTGTTTGATGATGTAAATACAAATTCGAAATTTCCATCAAAAAACTAAATATCGGTTAAAGGGAAATCAAAATAATTTAAAAATTTAAACTAAACTAAAGCAGTCGCGAGTCTTCCCTTAACTTCACTTCCATTACCTTCACACCTCCACCTCCGCCTCTCATACCACCCTTTCCACTTCCAACGTTCATTCCATCCCATTCTCGGTCAGTCCAGCACCTTCTCTACTCCTTGCACATTCAGTACTTGGCTTTTTCCGCGTTCCCACCCCTAAATCTGGCTATGAGTCTCTTCGTAAAAGACATCCCGGAATCCTACACCTAAATCTGGCCATGAGTCTCTCGTCGTCTGGTGAAAATCCCCCTTCCATATATGCCGCCTGCTTGCCATATGTGCATATCTCCTTATATCTCGTATTGTATCACGAATTGCCGATTTTTTCGACCCTCTCTGACTTCCACCTTCTTCCACCTCTTGCAATGTATGGTAATTAATAATGTTTAACAGAAACTAAATTAAAAGATTAACTGTCTGTTAACATTATAATTTTAAAACCAAAAACTATTTTCTTTTTTACATTACATTATTACCATGCCAGCAAAAATAATATGAAAGACATCTTTTAGTTACCAGTTTTGTTGATCATAAATTCCTGTAATTCAAATGATTTCTTAGATTAATTGTTTGAAAAGTATTTAAAATATTGTTAATTGTTTGAATAAATTATTTTCATTGTTAGTTTTGTGCATAAATTACGATATAACTTTTAGAAAATAATACAAACAAATTGAAAATATTAATCAATATTATTTGTTAGGTACCTTTATACTTATGTACAAAATTAACAACATTTAATAATTTACATTTTAAAAATTTGAATAAAATAATTTGAATTACATTAACAAAAGAATCGCATGTCATAAATTAAGTGTAGTGATAAAAAACCAAGATTTTAGAGCTGTAATAGATATTGTCAGATTTTTATGGCAAGAATAAAAAAAATAAGTTTTTGCTTCATTAAACAAAACCCTGAAATGAAACTAAAATAAAACCCATATGTACGTCTATGATTACGTCCTGGTGCCAGAATGTCTGGCAAAGTTTAACATGTGGGACCTAAGGGACTCCCAAATTCTCGACTCTTACTAAACTGTGCTGACAAATTAACGCATATGAGTTGAAAACCGAAACTTTATGGCCAGTTCCAGTAAATGTGGAAATACTAACATGAAAAAATAACTTTAAACTTATACCGAACAGGAAATATTAAACATGTGGATATGTCATCTACTATTTAGGATCATTAGTTATATCATTTGCCGTCGTCCCGTTATTATATTTAGAGAAATTCAATCAGCAATTAACAGTTTGTTTACATTAACTTCTCAGATAGCAAGCAAGTACGCAAAGCCATAAACATCTTGGAAGTTGCAGTATGCAAGAGATGAGTTCGTTACTATGAAGTTCCACACTTATGTTATTGTTTATCGTAGAACAATATTACCTCTAGCAAAACTTTACTTAGTATAAGAAAACAACGTTCAAAGTGTAAGATTGTAAGATACGCTCTTATACGAGTACTTTATTAGAGATTTAAATTTGAATTAAGACATAAACTTTTAACATGTTTTCCAAAAATATTATTAACTAATCGTGTTTATAGAAATATGTTTTTTTATATTAAAAATTAATGATTTAAAACTAGAAAATAAATAATGTGTTTTTAAAGTAGAAGCACTGTGAAAAATGTGCATATAAGAAGAATATTTTAATTATTCAATCCAAGTTCGAAAATTCTTATTATGTTATTATTTAGACTAAATTTGTATTTCTTATAGTACTGACTTGCATCTTTAACGTTCACTATTGGATAATTTTGAAATATGTAATTAAAGTATGTATTTCTTATCACATTCACTAGTTGACGATTGGCGGCGAGACGGTGATTAAATTGGAAATACATTGGTTCTTTGTTAAAAGTATTGCTATAAAAATTGTTTCTAATTTAAAATTAATTAAATTAAGCCACAGAGAGGGATGAGTTTCGATCTCTAGAGTAAATATTTCTTGCTGGCTACAATTGCCAAATTCGATCATCATTAAAACATTTAATTTTTGTTTGGATTATTGTAGAGAAAGTTAAAAAATAATTAATAAATGTCAAATTAGTGGTTGTAATTGCACATTCTGTCTTTTTATTCTTAAGCGAGCAACCATTAAACAACTTCTTGTGCAATAAAAATATATTTATTACGACACAAAAATAAATAAAATACACACACACACATATTCATATATTTTATAATACAAGTTTTTTATTCGTTACCTCCTCAAGAATAAACAGATAAGAAAAATATTAATTATGGGTAATTATTCTGAATACATCTACAGACAAATACATAAATATGTATATAAAAAAAAAAATACTTGAAAAAGATACAGAAACACATAAGTGCGTACCAAATGTATGGAACCGGCCTTGTTATTTCAAAACTATTCAAGCTAAATCGATAAAATTTAATATGCATGCTGTTTACAAAGCCTTCTATTATTTCCACAATTTTGTTATTTTTTAACTGATAAGGTCGGGAGCTGCACAGCCAACTCTATTTTTTTTTTTTTAATAGGAAGGGGGTCAAATCGCATACCGTTTGAAAGATATTTTCAAGTAGAATTCAGCGACATGCCGCTTGCCATAGTTATCTCTAAAGATAACTTCGTTATTGTAAATTAAAGATTGGGAGTAGGTATTAACTGGATAACTGAAGATACAGTTAGCACTGAAAACAATGGTTAGTTTATGTTCTTTATTGTAACATCGGATTGTTGAAACCGTGTTTTAAGTTTCTGAAGTTCATCTAGTACAAGAATTATTTATAAGCGATACTCAAACTGTTCCCCATTCTCATCTTGGGAGTAATAAATTCGATTAGAAAATCCTTCAACTGAATTCAAAATGAACTCGCCAGGAAAATTTATTGTTTCTTCTCGAATTCGTTGCACTAGTTCATTCAGGTAACCCCACAAGAAAAAATCTAGTGGGGCTGAGTCATGTGATCGCGGTGGCCATTCAATACGTCCTCGACGTCCAATCCACCTTTCCGGAAAAACGTTGTTCAAATAAGCACGAACTTCGTTGCTATAATACGGAGGGGCTCCATCATGTTGAAACCATAGCGTGTTGCTAATTACGTGAGGATCGTTTTCATCGGGGTATAATCTTGTGATGAGGAATGATATTTTCGTACAGTAGTCCAATGAGGATTACTGTCTGCTCAGTATCTGCAGTTTTGCTTATGTACTTTGCCATTTAGCAAAAAAGTAGCTTCATCAGAAAACACGATGTTATGGATGAAATTTGGATCAGCATTTATTCGATGCATAATTTCTTCACAGAATACTAATCTTCTGTCGAAGTCGTCTTCATTTAATTCTTGCACCAAGTGTACTTTATAAGGATGAAATCTTTGACGCTTCAAGACTCTGCAGACGGAAGACTTGGATATATCATGACTGGTAGTTACTGTACCGAAGTCCTTGGCGTATTAATAACATCCAACATAACATTTACAGAATTTTCATCCTTTGTTGCTGTTTTTGGACGGCCAGATTTTAAACGATTCTTTAGAGTACTCGTTTCCGTAAAACGATTCATTGTTTTAGTAACCGTAGATTTGGCGATTGGGTTGCGGTCAGGATACGTCGCGTTAAACAAATCGCGTACTTCTGCATGACTGTGTCTTCTATCACCGTATCCTATCATCATCAAAATTTCTATATGTTCTTTTTCTGTAAGATGCTCCATAATTTAGCACTTCGGTCACAGTTTTAAGCTTTTGACGTTCGTTAAACAACATAAACTAACCATTGTTTTCAGTGCTAATTGGATCTTCAGTTATCCAGTTAATACCTACTCCCAATCTTTAATTTACAATAGTGAGATTTAGAGATAACTATGGCAAGTGTATGTCGCTGAATTCTACTTGAAAATACCTTTTAAACGGTATGCGATTTGACCCCCTTTCCTATTTAAAAACAATCAAGTTGGCTGTGCAGCTCCCGACCTTGTCAGTTAAAAAAATAACAAAACTGTGGAAATAATAGAAAGCTTTGTAAACAGCATGCATATTAAATTTTATCGATTTAGCTTGAATAGTTTTGAAATAACAAGGCCGTTCCATACTTTTGGTACGCACTGTATATATTTTATATATTCGTGTGTCTTAATAAATATTTTTATAACACAAGTTTTTTGCTGGTTCCACAAGAATAAAAAGCTAAAAAAGTTAATTATGGATAATTATTCTGAATACTTCTCGACTTATGAACAGGTACTGTGTTCTTTCAGAAAATAAATTATTTTTCAGAGAAGAAAACGCCATTATGTCAATATAAATATCACACATCAAAGGATCTGGATTTAGGACTGCAAATTATATTTACGTTTAATAACTTTTGGAATGTGATATTTACTTTAATCCTCATATTTTGACATCTACATTCATCTATGTAATCTATGCTGCCTCATTAAATTTATAGAGGGTATTATAATTTTTGGTGTTTGTAATAATGATTATGTAATTTAAACTGACAAAATAGCACATATAAGTAATAATTTAGCAAACAGTACCTACAAGACAGAAAACAATTAAAAGAAAATTAAAACTTAATTCGAATTGTAAAGAAAGTCCAAACAGCCGTTCTGTCGAATGTAATCGCATCAAATACGAATTATTTACTTTTCGGAGCATTTTTTGTTCATAAGAAATACGAATGCTTATTTTCAAATCTTCTCGTGTAACTGGTCGTGTCTGGTGAACGTGTTCCCTAACATATCTGAATAAGAAAAAGTCTAATTTTAAATGACAAAGGAGGTATCGAATACGGACACCTCAGTAACTCTAAGTGGCTCTGTATAACGATTAGCATTCTGACTAAACGACGCATGAACTAAATCTTAATCGTTTATATGTATATTATCATATGTAGATAGATTGAACAATATTGAACACAATTCTAAAAAGAAGAGGCGATGGTTTGGTGAGAAGGGTTAATCAAATATACCTAGAAGCATGGTGGAAAGGTTGGAGAAGAGATCACTGTGGATGTTAGAAAACAAAGGTGGCTAAAATAGAAATGTTCTTTAATTCATCTCCTTTTCAATATATCTATATTTCCAAGTTGGAGAAGATACTTGGTATGGGACAGGATGAGGGTGTACAATTAAGGAGGAATAGAATATGATCGCTTGCATGAATTGTTGAAACATTACTACAGTTTAGTCCTAAAAAAGAAAAAAATTATAGTACTTAGAGAGAAAGGAGGAAAACGAGATAGTATTAAATTTGAAGGCGGGTATTTTGAAGAAGATAAATAAATAAATTTATTTTTAATATGTTACGAAAAACAAATTTGACTATTATGTAAAATACGTTTGTGAGAAAATAAGAAAATAGAAAGAAAAAACAGAAAGAAATCTGTCAGAAAACATGATAATTTAGGACAGTTCTGTAAGGAGCATATTGATGTATCTGGCTCAGATTTGGGAGGGAAAAGAACATAAAATGCTAGAAACAATGCTGATGGTTGAAGAATACTCAAACTGGAAATATCAATCAATCAAAGTGAGAGATGGAAGTGAGGTGATGAAAATTGGATCGAAAAAACAGTGTTTCAAGATAGGAGAAGAAGATTATAAAAATTTGAAAGAGCAGTATGGTCAGCAGAGGAGTTACAAAATAAGGTAAGACGAGACAAGATTAGTGAGTTGGTAGTAAGATGGCCAGCGTTGGAAAAACATTACTAGAATTACTAGTTTCGTTTGAGGTATAAGTTGCCAAAATTGTTGCTCACTTTACAAAATATGTCTGGGTTCAGAAACTTCAGATATTAATATAATGTTTATTAATTTTTGATATTAATTGGAATACTCGCTTAACTGCTGTCAAAAATTAAGTTTATATACGTAATCAGTAAGTATTGTGAACAATAATTTGATAGAAGTATGTACAAAGAATACGCCTGAATATCCAAATATAAATAATAATTTAATAACGAATTTGCTGCTCATTTGCTAAAATTATGTGCAAATTTGGTTTCTGAATCATTGATATGAATATTAAATTACTCAACACACATTATTGATAATTGTCGGCTAATTGCAATTCTTTGTGCGTTCATGAAAATTTTGGAGAATGCACGGCCGGTCGCATTGTGATCTACATAAACACTTTTATCTACAACCGGTGCATAAAGTAGGCTTTTTCGCACTCCAAACAGTGCGTAAAGCAAATCATTATAACACAAGTGATATAATAGATTCACTATAACACAAGTGCGATAAAGTAAATTATTTGACGCACTGTCCACGGCAACCACGGCAAAATGTCCGTACTTGTTGACACCGTAGCTATGAAACATTTAGGGACAGACAACATGACATTGCAGGCGACATTAAATATTTAACGAATTTCGGTAATTTTCTTCATATTTAAGGTTGTAGATAAAATAACTTGTTGCGTAAACTACTATTAAATTGTTTTCCCAATAATATTAATTCGTCGGGAATTAGAGGAAATGTTAGCAAATGTATAACGTCGTATTTAACCAATTTTAAAATTAACTCGTACGACTATATCTTGGTGCCACAAGATTCTGTACACTTCTTTTTTTAATATTACTAAGTTTTGATTTAGAGTTGATGGTACTGTCCATCTTTATTTTGATAATATATCTATAGTAATGAACTCGAACACAATTTATGAATTATGGACGAAGATAAGAAGAACAGTAATGGAATAATTTTCGAAATGGCGTGATAAGAAGCAATTAATGATAAATATGGCCAACACATATTTTCTGGTTTTTACTCCTAAATGTTTGAAATTTCAAATATCTAGTTAAACTACAAAAATTGTGGAGTATCTTGTGACAACTTTTTTTTATTGAAATTCAAATTCATGATATATCATTAAGAAATGTGTTATTAGTTAGTGCTCGTTAGTTCCGGTGATTCACATAATAAAGATCATTCCATATTTCTTTAAAAAATTTCCGACATATAAAATTTGTTGCACAAAATACAAGTGGAAATGAGGTAGCAATTAGAAATACTCCCACAATAACGTTGGTAGGTGCCAATTCCTTGAATTTAATATTTATTTATTGTTGGAATCAATTTTAATTTTGAAAATAATTCCCTTTATTCTCCAGAAATGTCAGTACAGAAAGTATTTCATTTATAGGGCAGTAATGTTGACATAAGTTTTATAATAATCGACATTTCGGTTTCGTCGATTTACGTAATAAGCGTAGTCGTGTGACCAACACGTCCCAGCGACCGGCCGCGACGTCACACAACTAGGGCATCTATAGATTAAATTAAATTTATTTTATTTTATATTGTTTTAAATTATGTTGAATGATACATTTAAATTTACAGTGATACATAAAACATTGCCTTTCATAGCAATCAATGTAACAGTTAACTCAGATGGTAATAAATACTCAAAAATCCAATAAAATAAAAAAAATTGAATGATATTGAAAATATAAAAAAGAAAATGTTATACATTATTTTGTTTTGGAATTATCCTGTGAATGTTGATGAATTTTATGAACAATTTTATCCCATAAGACATTAGAATTATATTTAAACATTATCGTTTTATAATAATTTAGATAAGTATTTAAATAAAATTGAGAAAAGTCTTAAGAAATTACTTTAGAAAGATATATACAGTGTGGTGATAAAGTTTGGAACAAAATTCATAAAAGCGTTTTATAATGTTTTTAAGAAAATCGCTCGGACAGGTCAATTTTTGTTTTTAAAATGCCGTCTTCTGACGTTAATTTTTTTGGAATGACGTCATTTGTTTTTGCACAATGACGTCATCATAATTTTTTTTAAATG
>JAFFZR010027793.1:0-18719 GCA_018397195.1 Lethrus apterus | reverse complement strand
ATCATCTATTCAACAGAAATAAGAGGTATATGTCTTATTGTTTTTGTATTTTTCAACAAAAAACCTTTTAATATGTTATGTTGACAATAAACTTGCATAAAAATTATTGTTTCTATGTAATATTCATTCATTAATCCATGATTTATAACAATTAATACAAGTTCTCGCTAGGATCAATTTCCTTTTTTTTTTAATTTTTAATCACCCAGTATATGCTATATCAATTTTGAATACCGCAAGATCATTTTTTTATTAAAGCAGAACATTTTATAAAGAATAACTTTTTTTCGTAAAACTAAAAGTAGACACACTGTATATATACATATTTCTGTCTTAGATAAGTTATAAGGTCATTAAATCGTTCGCTCAATTAAAGTTACAATAAATCAATTGGCTGAAGTGATTGGTCAGTGGAAAATTGTGGCAAAGGTTGTATTAAAAAAATATATATATATAATATAATAAACAAAATAAAAAGTCTACTTACTAAATTTATTTCTCATCTTTGGTTGTTCCACAGATAATGAAAAATGTAATCTAATCAACTATATATAATTGAAACCAAAATCATAATATGAAATAAGAAATAATTGGCACAGAATTTTAAGATAAAGAGTGATAATTCAACTATAATATAGTTGAACATATAATAACTACCTGTATTAATATTTGTTGGTAATTACTAATTATTCATAAATTTATTTATTATACTTTCTATAATGTTTTGATGCAACCTTACATATTAACAAATAATGAAAATTGCATGTTATTTATTAATGAAGCTATCAACCCCAAATACACACTTAAAAATTTATAATAAAATTACGACATAATTAATTACAGTTAATATTATCTTACCTATTTGCAAATATTGATCGAATATTGTATATCCTTCATAATAAATTAATAAGATTTTTAAGTTAACATTTAATTTTATGACATGTTAATGATATTGTCTTATATTTCTTTAACAACTAATATATATATATATATATATATATAAATATCACTAATTTATATTAACACATTCATATTGTCATTTAAAAGCACAAAATATCTTGCGGCAGACAACAACACGAAATTATGTTGTCGAACGAACCGCAGTAGTCGACTGCTTGATGTTAACATCTACCAACATTTCTTATTCAGGAGTGCCAGTTAGCTAGAATACAATTAGAATTCATTGCGTTTGTCTCAACGACATCTATTATTACGCGATACAAAAAGGTTATCGTCAAGTGTTTGAAAGAGAATTATTTTTGATGGATGTCGCCACTGTTTTAGCAAACAGGAAAATACATCATAGTTCTGATTCGATAAACTTTCGAAAATATCTAACAGAGAATATAAGTTTGTACAGAATTCTATCAATTGCTGCAGGGACTATATTCATAAATTTTACTACTTGTTATAAGAGGGCGTAGGTTGTAAGTTTCAAATTTTCTTCTTTTTACATCAAGTTTAAAAAAGGTATGGACGCCTTTTAAAATGATAATAATATTTGTTTTAAACAGCATTTTTTAATTTCTTTCCTTCCTTGTCGATTTAATATTATTTTTATTTAATACAGAACATATAGAACACATTCTCATGGAGAAATGGACATATGGACATGTATTATCAATTTTTGTGGAATTGTGGAAATAACATAACTTGAAAATTGAGAAATACAATACAATACTTGCACTTTTTTAATCATAAATGCCATACATTTTAGAACCAATGCTTCCATCTTCATTAGCTCCGATTTTAAAAGAAAATTGTATCGATAATGAAATAATTTTACATAATAATATTTATGTTTAAATACAGACTTGGCGTGATTAAATAAGTATAACAGCCGAATATTTGATACAATATGTTTCGTATATAATTTGCTAATAATACTGTTATTTATTAGAGAACTAATTATATTTTTGTATTTCTATACCTTCAAAGTTTTATTATATAAAGTTTTCGTAGTATAATTACTTAAAATATAACAAAATATATTACTCAATACCTAATTTTTAGGTCAGTATCATTTTAATATATTATTGTGTTGTTATAAATTTTTGGATTGTATATAAAATTTATATGATTCGGCTGAAAACGAGTATTTTAAACATTTTGTTTTAATAATTAAATTATTAAATATAAAATATGTGAAAGTAATTCATTATTATTTTACGTATATACATTTAAGATTATTTTTAATTAAACTATACCCGCACATAAACCATAAAATTTAATTAGGGTACGCAATAAAATTAAACTTAACGCACTTTTTGCAAATGGTGGCTTTTGTCATCTAAATTTGATGGAGTTGCGCGTCGGCATCGAAATTCGACGCTGCCACTAAATAATCAGTAGCTAGGCTCCACTAGTGTCGTTAGGTGCTCACTATGACAATTCTCTAAAAACCGGCAGTGGTCTCTGTAAGTACTTATTATGTTTTGTTGTATAGCACGTATTCTGTTTATAAATCAGATGCAAATCCTGCTTGAGGTCGTTTATAATTTATAATAATAATTTTTGTAAATAAATTTATAGGTTCTTCTTATTTACATTCACGTCGTTTTCCTTTCATTGAACCTCGAAGCTCGTGCAACAATTATTAATTGTCAGATAATATATGGCAGTTTAAATAGCAGCTTTTTGTACTTTGTCATTTAATGTTAATTATTATATTATTATTATTGAACATTAAAACCTAACTGGTGAAATTGATGTATGCTTGCAAATACATTATTGACAAAAGTAAACATAAACAAATTTATTTTTAATAATGTTTTTGTTACAGTTGTATGTTATAGCAATTGTATATAGACATCAGAATTGAAGGATTAAATTGATTTATATAAAATTATTAAATAAAAATTTGAAAAACATTGCATTTTTAAAAATAAATTTTTAGAAAAAATATATTAAATATATAAAAATTGCATAGATTTTAGGTGTGTCACTTTTAGCTTGAAATTCAGGGTGCGCGACTAGCAATTTTGACCAGTGGTCGCTGTGTGGGAGTAACTATTGATCCACTATAGAAGCACACGAATTTATACACACATTTCTCTCTCGCTCTCATTTAAGCTGGCCGTTATGTTACCATTTGTCATTATGTTATTCTGATAGCCCTGCGTCCCTTTTATAAGATGATTATTAATTTCACAATCGTTGGAATCTATTTCATTACATTGAAGTTTTCGAACTAACGCAGATTATTTTTAGGCATAATGTACCTGCTGATAAAGCTTTAAAGGTGTTTCTCATTGTGCGTTTATATATATCTGTTAAATATCACATAATCAATATATTTGTACACATTTTTAATTTTGATCTCATTATCTTATTTACATATTTTTGTATCAACCATCGATTTAAATATTGAGAGTTTTTATAAATAATTTTAGATAAATCATACACGTTTCATATATTGTACATACGTGCTGATAAATTTGTTCTATAAATTAATAATAAACAAAATGTATCAAATTTAATGCAACTTGCGAAAACAGATTTTGTAAATAAGATAAGTGAGCGTTTGCTATTGCTGGTTTTTTCCGTTATTTCGCTTTTGGTCGGATTCATTTAATTTAAACTCTGTAGGGAACTACTTTAATAAGAACACAAACGATTATTTTATTTATTATGGTTTCTATAGCATTGTTGCCATAATGAGATAGGCTAAACCACCGAACATTTATTTATAAAATATATTTTTTAAATTTGATAAAGAGTAGAAAAACTAACAAAAAAACTATCAATTACTCTTTCCACTTTCTATCTATTTCTGTCTGAATACAACGTCGGACTTTACCGCCCATCACTCTCATAAAAATATCTTCGTTCCTATTCCTACGTTCAGTATCTCTATTCTACTTTTTTCTGAACGTGTAATTAAGGAATTAAAATTTTCCTTAGATCGATTAACACCCGTTGTAAAAATATATAGATTTCAGCGTGATTGTTTAGAAAGGACAATAAAAAATTGTAGTCTAGATATGATTCTAACAATGTCCAGTTAGTTCTAATAAGAATACGGCCCGTATTTATAGAATTCATAGTTAATAAGGTCTAAAAATAATTGTGTTCCCAATTACAAATCTTTTATAGAATTTATTTTATATATCTTTTCCTTACAGTAAATATTTTTTTACATCAGAACAATATTTTCATTTATCCTTACATTTTCAACGCATCCGACACACGCTATTCATCTTCCACATATTTGCTCGATAGTCTTATACATGGACGGCAGTTGTAATTCTAATAACTAACGTTTTTAGTAACATTATGTCGCCTTTGCCTCAGCAGTCTCTTAGATGTTGCCTGTGTACGTTTTCTATTAAATTTCGTGTTGTTTAGTAAATCCTCCCTCCACACATTTAATTTTTTTTTTTTTTACTTTGTAGAGATGAATTCTGTGTGAATTGTGATATCTAATTATTTTCCTGATTATGATCTATTTAAAACAATTGCCAATAATTACAATAAAAAATACAAATATAAAAAAAATAGTTATTTTTCTTTCATGTAAAATAAATATTTTACGATGGAAACACTTAAAATATAGTTTAGTATGATTTTTTTATTATTTCAATAATGAGCAAAGCATTAAGTATTAATTATAGAACAAAGAGCCATAAAATAATAAAATTGGCTGTAAAAGTTTTGAAAATTGTAACTTCATAATTTAAACAGTAATTCTTGGTGAATTCTTGCAAAATTTTACATTTGAAACATTGCGCCGAATAATGGGGGTAGGTTTAAGGGTGGGGGTTTATATCACTCGTTGGTTTACCTATTAGAACCTTAGTACGTTTAGTTGAACTCGGTACGAAAGTACGTAGATAAAATTACAATTGAGTGAAAAAAGTGTGGGTGGACTTAATATTATTTAAGGTAATTTGATTATTTTTTGTAAACGGGTTGTGATATAAATTATTCTTTTATATTTTCTGTATTATTATAAATATTTGATTGTTTTTGCTTTCAATTATTTATTTATTATAAAATTTAATTTGTATTTATTTATTTAATTCAATTAATTTCATTGGATATAAAATATTTGTGTGTTAGTAACGAATCGAATAACCGAATGAAATTATAAGGGGAGATTCCAAAATTAACGAAATGTGATTCATCCCGTCAAAATTGCATTCACCTTGTTTACTTAGTTCAACGTGATTCGTTGAGGATATTTGCAATTAGACCTCATTGATATCACTGCTCTTCTAATAATTATTTAAAATAATGTAATTTATTTTAATTCTGATTTACATTATATCCAGGGACCTATGGTAGTATTGCATGTCGTCTAAACAACGAAATGATGACATCCGTCACTTTACCTTCCAACTCTGGTCCCCTTCACGGTGGATACACAGTTACTGAAGAACAATCAGCAGGTGATTCCGATTTTGAAACAACACGTCCTGCTAAACGTTGCTTACCTACACCACTGGCGGAATCTTGCAAGAAGCGTCGTAAACAATCTACACCTGTTCGCATATCTGCTGCCGATTCAGATCCCAACCCTTCGGAAGGTAAGCTTCCCAATCCATCCCTCGAATCAGAAATAAAATGTTCCCTTTGTCACTTTCTTTTCAATAATACGGAACAATTAGATAATCATATGAAAACAGAACATACGCTGATTGAATGTAAAACTGAAGTGGATGAGTTACCAAGTACAGATAGTCCAGATACACCTATAGAATTAACAACATCAAGAACTGATCTACCATGGATGACCGACATGCAAAGTAAAGAATGGATGAATTCAAATCTGCTGCCGTTTTCACCAGCAAACCATATGTTTATGTCACTTTCACAATTTCCGCAAACTGATACAGTTGCTCCAAGACAAATGATTCGAATATTCAATCCTGACGCATATTGTGAGTTATGTAATAAAGAATTCTGCAATAAATACTTCTTGAAAACACACAAAGCAAACAAACACGGCATATATTCAGATCCGCCTAGTTCAGATTCGGGAACAGGAACTGTAAATATTCCATCTTATGCTACAAATATGAAGTTCCCATCCACTGTGCCAAATATCGATCTTGTTTCAATTAAATCCGATAATAAGCCAACTTCTGTAATAAATCCATTTTCTGATTTATTTACCAACCCGTTTTCTAATAAAATATCAACAACTAAAATGATAAAACCTGGCGATTTAATCGATACTAACATAAACTCAACAAACTGTTCTTCGAATGGCGAAACTGAACGCACAATAAATGAAGAAGCAATCGAAGAGTCGTCTAGTCCACAAAACATACAACCTGATAACACTTCATTAAAAACCGAATTCTCCGAACATGATGCTTTATATTACACCTCGCCGAGTAAATCACCTGGTCAACAAGCTCGCGAAATAGACTTATCAAATCGTTTAAGACGCATTGGTGTTATGAATCCCAAAGCATTTTGCGAAATTTGTTGTAAAGAATATTGCAACAAATATTTTCTGAGGACACATAAAATGAAACGGCACGGTATATACGTTCCGGAAGAAGGAAAAGAAAGAGATATGAAAATTGATTCTTTTGGAAATCTGTTATGGTCACAAAATACACAAACAAGTCCTTTAAATCTGATAATGGCAGAACAGTCAAATGCGTCGGGTTCTCATAATGACAGGAAAACATCATCTCCAGCAGATATCAGTTGTGAATTATGCGGCATTAAGTTTCAAAACGCTAGTTTAGCACAATTACACAGCGTCAGCGTACATTCAAAAATGAATTCAACGAATCAGGAGATTTCAAATAGCAATTCGGAAGAAGATTCTAAAACAACGGAAAATGTAGAAAAGCCTTTAAGCACTCATGATACAATAAGTGAAGATTTGCAAAAATTACAAACAATGATTTTACAACTTAACGATTTAGATGTTAATAAAGCAACTAGTACGTGTAATGCATGTAATAAGGAATTTGAAAATCGATATTTTTTACAAGCTCATATGATGACCGAACACGGGTTACTTTTAGATGATGTGGTTGATAATGAGAAATCCTGTGAAGCTGAAGCTAGCATAAATAATAATACGTTGTGTGATTTATGTGGAAAAGATTTTCAAAACGTACAAGAAATGAAGAAACATATTGCCGAACATCATTTAAATAATCAATCAACTCCTGAAATAAAAGACGAATTTAACGGTTTTACGACACCGGAAAAAGGTGTGAGTAGATCAAATGTGACTAGCGGACAATTACCAGAAAGAAGAACGTCAATGAGTTTAACACCTACGAGTAGTTATTGTGAAATATGTAATAAGGAACTATGTAATAAATATTTTATGAAAACACACATGCAACGAATGCACGGTATTGAAATTGAAAATGGTGCACAAATAGGTGGTGTTATATGTGACATTTGTAACAAAGAATTGTGCAGTAAATATTTTTTGCGGGTGCACAAGCACAACACTCATGGTATTGTAGAATACGCGGCGAGCTTGTTACAACCTCGTAAAGCCGATGAACCTCCTGCTCACTTAAATACTGAAGCAGATACGTCACTTAAACCTACCGACTTGGCAGATCTTAGCCACAGATATTTTACTCATTTTACGGAAGTATGTACAATATGCAGTCGCAGATTTCGAAGTACAAAATGGTTAAAAGCTCATTTGTTAAGTGACCATGGACAAGCTGGTGTTGACAAATGGACCGAACTCGAACAGCAGCTTCAACATACAATCAGTCAACATACAAAATCTGTTAGTAAAAATGGTTCTCAAGGCGAAAGAATCAGTCCAACTTTAAAAATTCCAAATGGTGGTCAAGAATTAAATCAAAGTCAAGCTAACGCGGGAATACAAAATGTTCTATCTAGTATTTTTGGTGATGATGAATTAAACGCGAAAACCTATAATTGTTCGTATTGCTCATTTACCACTCCAGTTCTCCCATTTTTATTTGTTCACGAACGTTCTCATTCCATACAATCGTCTGATAATGAACCGTTCAAATGCCCAGTTTGTGCGCAAACCTTCCTACAAGCGGAATTTCTACAACATCATATGTTTTCACAACATCCTTTCCTATCATTACCGCCACTTTTTAACGGGAAACTAGAACAACAAGGGGAAACGTCTAAAGAACCATTTGATGGCAATGAAGAAGTTGAAGATGCAGGATCTCCGTCCGAAAGTGGTAAACATGGATCGAAGGGTAAGAATGTAAAACGCAGAAATATTCGAATAGAATTATCATCAGATGTGAATCAAACGTTGAAGGATGTAGCTAAAAGATCCTTACTGCCGGCTACTTATGCTCTACCACAAACTGACGAGTTAAATACACATACGCCAGCGTATACAATGCAAGCATTTCTTATAGAGGAACCGAGCACAGAACGTAGATTTGTGCCGTCGTTAGTGTTTTTACCGGTGATGCAGAAGCAGTCCGCACCCCTCACCGCGACCTTCACTCTCACCCCCGCCTAAAATGTTTTCTACACACGTAGTTTGCATAAAAGTCATATATTTTTTAAAAAAATGATGGCGATAGCTACACCTGTGATTATTATTTTTATTTAACTTATATTGTATAATCTAATATATATATAGACGTATTCCTATATTTGCAAGTGACCTCCTCATATATTATGAGGAACATATGAGCACATATTTTTATGCAAATACCGGAAAGACTGAGTGAAATTTTATATAGTCTGTTAATTTTCACTTTATAATATCGAGATACTGATGTTTTGTACGATAGAAAGCTTTAGGTGATGTTTAATAAAAGTTCCTATTTTGTCTCTCGATATAACTATTCGTTCACTACTGTATATGTATTGAGTTGTTAGATGTAGCTTGCTCAAGAGTCAGTTAACGTTCCGCATGCCCAGTCCACGCAACTCAGGGTTAACTGAAACGAGTACAATCAGACCTATATGCGGCATTAGTCGCTTTCCTGTCTCTGAGTTCCTGATTAGAATAAGATATATCAACGGTACCTCAGTCAATGCGACTGACGGCGGCCGGGGGGTTACCGCTGCGGTCAATCCCGATCACCTGTGCCGTTCTACAGGTGCATGTGTTATATTTTTCTTGGGGAATTTACCGTTGCGGACTGCTGTAGAGACGGCTGGAGACGAGGCCTTCCCTCGGTCACCGTCGCCTTCAGGGACACTAGATTATATACATATATATATGTATGTAAATATATATCAACTATCTCATTAGAACCGTCGATGCCGGTACGCCAGCCAATACGTGGTACTTTCTGTTTAGTTCCTCGACAGGGTGTCTTCCACACGCCAATCTAGTCACAGTCTAGACCTCTGGTCGGCAGACCCGTACGTACTTCATTCATAATATTGAGATACATATATAAACAATTATACATATATTATATAAATAAATAAATATTCAAATATATTTAAAAAGAAACTAATTTTATTTCAAGTAGATATCTGAGAGATATCTTTTCACAGAAAAATATTCATTTAAGACTCCGATTGTTTGATATCTGTGAACCTCGTTATCATGAATGAACTATATTAACATCTCCGATCGGTATGAAAACATATTGTTTAATTGTTGTATAGTACAAACTGACTACCTTTGCTAATTACTAGTTATAATACTAAGCTGTGTGCCTTCAGTAATTGCAAATGACCTGCTATTTCATAATGTAACAGCCTGGGTGCTATGTAATATTATATATATGTTTAACATTATAAGAAAGTACACATTGAAATGAGTTAAATCGAAATTACAAGAAATGTTCGTATACAAATTCATACATATTTTAAATTTTTTCGTAATGCCCAAATTATAGCTATATAAATCAGTTTTGCGTATTGCCATTAAATTTTTTTGTATACCTTTAAACGTATTTCCCCGTTTCCTAAATTCTGTAAACAGCTGCCATAGCGCGTGCGACCCCGTACATTGCCACTCACAATTCCTTTTGAAATCACCCCAAATTTATATTTTTTTGTAAATTTATGCATCTGTTCAATTTTATTATGCATGTTAATGCTGTATGCTAATTTTTTATTCAAAAATATTTTTTAAACATATTTTAAAAGTAATTTATTATAAAGCTAAAATCATGATATGCAACAACTATCTAAGATGTTAAACATTTAACTTTTCAAATTTTTATCATAATTTTGTTTGCTTCCGAATATAAAATTTATAACTAAAAAAAATTATGTAATTTTGTACATTTGTATAAAATTATTTATTATTATGTAAAAATTGGATTTCGTATATCAAATCAAGAATATGTAAATGTTGGTACCCCACATTCAAATTTATTATGTGAAATCAATTGGATCACCGTCCAGTGCCATTCAATAGATTTACATGAATTTGAATACGAACGTACGCTTTTAGTTATTTTTACTAGTGTAACAATACATGCATAATTTATGTGCAAGCAAATATTCCATAAAAATGAATGTGAACCTTAACAAAAAATCATAAATGCGTTGATGCCCAACCATTCTGTCACTGGAGGGGGTGGATTATTTAGGGTTCGCATTTTTAATGACGTACAATGTTCGACTAGGATAAATGAGCATAAAATCAAAAAGTGAGAGTCTTGTGTCTCGAACATCTACTTAATTATAAGTTGTTCCTAGGATAGTGTTATATGATTGGCGAGACACTTGTCCCTCACATATGTAATTAATGTAATTATATTAGGTGTTAATAATACGGGTTTTCAATTGGTTTTAGCTAGACTACTTCATATGTTAAAACTTACTTTCTTATGTTTAGCATTATTTATTATATATGTACGTATATAATACGTGGACTTTTAATATTTTTACAATATCGGTGCTGGAAAAAGTACATTTATTATATACAAATCTAAAAAGAATGAAAATCGAGTTAAATTAATTATTAAATTAAAATTAGTTGTAATTTTTAGATTTAATATGTTAATGGCTGTTTTTAGGCTATCGTATATTGTAATAAGAAATGGGCACAACAAATTTTCATTTGTCATTATAAAAAAAATCCAATACGTTTGTCATAGCAGGCATTCCATAATTACTATCTTATTGATTTTCTATCAGTCGTTTCATTTTATTTTTCTTAGACTAGAGAATTTCAGTTTCATAACGCGCATGACTTTTGCATTGCAACTTAAAATTACAAGCTTTTATTTTGGAATAATAGTAACAATTAAATGCGAATTTTGTTTTATACAGAAAAATGTGACAATGATAATAATTTTATTTCAATTTATATTTGAAAAAGAAATGCTTTGAGTAAATTGTTTTTCAACGACTATCGTGTAAAACTCAATTTTATTAAGTGTTAATAAATATAAGAGTTGTTTCGCCTAATGTAAGATCCATTAAAATTATTGATTTTAATATGGTGGCAGTAAGAGTTAATTTCTAATTGTTTGGGCTCTTAAAACACTTATTTTTATTACACAGAACGTAGAAAACAGATCAATACATTTTCATATATTTATGTGTTTTTAACGATGGAAAAATATACGAAGAAATATTTTTTTTATAGATCGATCTACCCAGCGAACATAAAATTTTGTAATATTAGATGGAAATATATTTAACCAGCATTTATTAATTTTTCAATACATGGAGATAATATATTACCGTTCGAGCCATTAGCAAAAATCGATACTTTAATCAGACGTAATAAATTGATATTTTTTTGTGAAAATAAATAGAAATGCATTTGAACATTGATAATTTAAATATGAATTGAGTATGGTAGATGTACAATGGAAGTGTTGTTTGTACTTCCCTGAATTTAATCTAAATCGACAGCTGATCAAATTTCCAATATTTTGGGAATAACTAAAAAATGTATAGTAAATAAAATATTTTTGATGTAAAAATACAATAAAATTTCTACTAAAGTGATTTTGTGATAATTTTTTTTAATCAATTGTATTTATTGTGCATTTTATGGACAGCTGCTTCGATATGACATCAAAATATATAATTATTGTAAAGTGAGGGTTGGATTTTACGCAAAAGGGGAAAATTTTTGTGCGAAAAAGGGGTAGTTGATGACAAACATCTATTCATAATACGAACCGTTTTCAATTTTGTTTGATTAGAATATATACTTTTGTTAACGATGAATTCTAACAATAAAACTTTTCAAAAAAAGGATAACTATAATACCCTTGTCCGTATAATTAAACATAAATACGCACTAAATCTGGGGTGAAAATAAGGATTTTACACAAAAAAAGAAATCAGTTGCGCACGGGCCTATTGTATAATTTAATCTGCGATTCTTTATAATTCCCGAAATGTATTTTTTGTAGTGATAAGAATTAGTCAGAATAGAGTGATTGATGGAAACTTGTTGTGCTCAAACTAAAAGCGTTTATCACGTGATGTACGTTACTGAAGAATGAAAATTACTATTGGGTCAGGTCGCGATTATTCATGGCTACCTCTTTATGTATTGTTCATGACCTGGACCACATACGCGAGTCTGGCCCGTTAACCCTTAGAGATATACAATGACCAGTTTGTTTATTTAGTAAAGTGGTCATCTGTATAATACTTGAAGCGAATTTGCGTGAATGTTGCTGGAAAAACGTATTGTAATTATAAGTATCGGAGGCACAGAATCAAAATTAGTATTAAGGATGTTTAGGTTATGACACGTAAATTATAGAATGTTTTGTAGAGTATTTCACTTGAGATTATATCTATTTACATTTGGAGACTCAGATATATAAAATATAAATATAACTATTTTCATATAATTCTGCGGTTATAATATGTAAGGCGGATGAATTCTATAGATTGTGTAAGTGTTTGGCTTTGTGTTATGTCTATGTGTTATATATGTAGTAGTATCAATCCATTCCAAACTGCCAGTAATCTTGTTTTACAATAGCGTGTCTGTTACAAAAAAAAAGAAACAACAGAACTTCCTATTTATACATATTTATAGACATATACAAATAATTCAAAAGCAGTTTATACATTGTTAAAAATATTTTATATGACGATGTTAACAATTGTATCTTTCAGAACACAATTAATACGACAGTGAAGAAACTATATCATTGTTAGACCATACTACCAAATTTAAGCACGTATCTGGACAATATCGAGAAAATTTTATATAAAAACGTTCAGGTGGGGGCTTAAAATATATTGGTTCTTGTTTGTATTTCAAGTATTACAACAGTTGTAAATATTGGTTAAATGACTCAATCACTCGCTTTAATTTAATCTAGTCTGAATCTAGCTAGTCTTTATTTAAATACATGAAATACAAAAGGTGATATATTAAAATTATTATTATATACGGAACGAGTGGTTCATTCATTACCAAACGTAAATATATGATTACATTTCTGTAGTAAATCTTTTTACATTTTCATATTCAGAAATAAGTATTATAAAATAAATTGTATTGTATTTGTTAAGCATAGTGGCAAATAATGATGTATTATTGATAGTCATAAAGAAACAAAAAAAAATATTTCGAAACTTGTATTTTTTCACCTCCTTCACAATGATTACAAAGTAAAAAATCCATTATCAAACAAACAACTAATTTGAAGAAAAGGCAAAAAATAAGAGTACAAAACTATTGGAATAAAGCTTTACAGCATATATTTACATGAAAATTATTAAATTTATTTTGTTTTATAAACACTGTACAATTCAGACTATAATATTTAACATCAGAGAACACACAGTGGGCGCCGACACTATTTGAAAAATATGCTTGAATCAAAACTTTTCAAAAAATATGTCCACGTCTAGTTAAAAATTGCACCAAGATTTCGTAGCAATTTCAAACATAATATTAAAAAAACCTCTTCAAATAAACTACAAACAAAACGCACAGAGAATATAATTTAATCGTTGGGTTTGGTAGTACTTTATCAAGTAAAGAGCCATATGTAAAGAGATTTTTAGAAATTATCGTAAAAAAATTAATATCGAGCTCAGAAAATAAGACAAATTATAAAATAAACAACTAGGAATCTGGTTAAAGACGACGCTGAAAAAAGACAATAATGGACAATTTTTTGAAAAAATATCAAAACCCTAAAGAAGTCTCAAATAATCTTAATTTAAATAGAAATAATAATATTTAAGAAAAAATAGACCCTTGCAACGCAACATTTTTTTGAAGCATTTCTAGTTCATAAAAGGTTAAAAAAAAGTAAAAACATTAAGAAACCATTTTCTGCATTGAAAGAATTTGCATATATAAGTTAACCTACATAATTAAAACTGGCTTTCTCTACAGGCGTTTTTTCTGATTTACTTATATATGTTCATATTAAAACTGTGTACAAAAAGAGGGGAAAAAACTGTAAAAAACTCGTCAAGGGAAAAATTATGAACCTGATATATGTTTTCTGAAAATGTGTACACTAGCGAGAAAGGCCAGCAAAATAAATTACAGTCAAGTTGTCTATTTCGCTTTACCAATTCTAATACACATTTTCAAGTACAGTACTATATACCAATAGGCCTTCATCCGGCGTTAGATATCCAGAAATTTAGGTGTGGATAATACCAGAATTTATTATTATCGATGTTATCAATCGTCTTTTTCGATTCCACTTGTAACGCAGGACTGTCAAAATAATAATGTTAAAATTGGGTAAGTTTTCTTCCAGACATGACAATAAATTGGCTGTTTTCAAACCTTTAGACATAATATTTAATTTATTTTCAAAATTTCAAAATGTTTCTTAAAATTTAAGCGTCTTTATAGACATTTATTTAACTAATTACTTTTCCCATTTTTTAAATATAAAGTGAGTTAAATAGTAAAGAGATTGAGGTTTGTTCTGATGAAAAGGACTATATTAATTTTAAAAGACGTCAATGTACAATAAATGACCTCGATGTCATAATTAATATGGGATAAAAATTTACAGGCTACAACAAAAGTAAATACCAAAGCTTTGTTCAAAATTAATTGAAATTGAAATATAATATTAGATATATAATGACAGTAATTCTTCGAAACGGAAAAGTGAAACTAAGATAATGGAGATGGTGTCACGTTCGTCGTAATCAAAAAACGACAGAAATGTCCGTTTGAACATTTCGAAATAAATAAATATAAATAAATTTTTATTAGGTAATAGAGCTCAGCTTACTTCTGCAAAGGTCTACATAGTTTCTTATAACTGTATAATCAATGGTTTAGCCTTTATGTAACGTTTGTAATCCGAATGCTGCAAGTGTGTTTATTTTTAAGTTCATTGAGAAGTTTTATTTTTGCTTTTTTAATTTCATTTTAAATTTGAAAACTGGTATTTTTCGAAGAAATGTATTATAAGTGTAGTCAATTAATTGTAGCTATATTCATAGATAGTAAAAAACAAGAAAATAATGTATGACGAATGTGTAAAATAAACGCCATAAATGTAATAAGCAAGTGGAATAAATGGTGCCCCCGCAAATCATGAAAAGCACTGAGCTAATGAGGCGTTCCGGCCAGCACCGTACACACACAACAACAAAAAGTCAGAATGTTCAAAATATTTTTTCACAAAGTTCTCCAGATGTAGAAATTTTTATGAGAACAATGAAAAGCCATGGTTTTTTTTTTTCCAATTTCTTTCATATTTATTTCTACTTTTTCTGTGTTATTTGTAAGTCTTGATTTAGCGAAATACATTTATCTAATAAACTGTTAAATTCCAATCGTACGAAATTTAGCGCCATCTATTGAGAATAAGGAGTTATAGAATTTGAATAAAATCGATAGGCAGGCATCGCAAACCAAATGCCACTCCAAAATTGCTACTCATAATGATTATTTAAGTAAATAATAGATGGCGTGCATATGCACATATTATCATTTAAGATAGATTTGATTATGATTTTAAAACTGCAGCGGTAGCCTCGTAAATAGTTCGCATTTGAAAATATTACTAAACGTTATTCAAAGAAAATTCTTTCTTATATATTTTTTTATACTTTACAGCAAGGATACTTTTCTTCCCAATATAATAAAAAATAATCCAACTGTGCCAAAAAATGTCAGGTGTTATTTAAAATAAGAAAGTTTATGTTATTTCTGCCAAACAGGTTGAAATTCTAAATGCATACTATTTACGTTACATTTTTTTTTATCTGTATGGAGTAAACTGGAATTGAATTCAAGAAAAAAAAAACCGCTGCATCAACAAATTGAAACAATTAAAAAGTAACATAAATTATATTTATAACGTCATTGGCTAGATATAATATTATTCCATTACACGTCTTATCACACCCTTATTCAATAGTCAAAAATAATAATATTGCTATACGAGAGATAAATAATAATGCGTTACAAACTTAAAAATGAATATTGATGAAAAAGTAGTACATGTATAAAAATTCTAAATAATGAAAATGGACTTCCGTGCGGATAAAACATCGAATTGTCCAATGAGGCCTACGTTTCCTCCTTTGAGAAATTTCTCTCGAAGAAACCTAATATCGCATATGTTTTAAGAGCCTTGGAAAAATTTTGAATATTTTACCACAATCCGCAAAATTGAAAATTAGTATACTAACATAGCGAGAACCAGGGATGGCACTATGAAACAAAAATTATTTGTTAGTTTTAGATGCCTATCCAATAAACTGTACAGATGTGGTTTACAAGTTCGAAGTGAATTAATTATAATATTTGCTAACGGAAGTAGAAAGTTCTACATTACACTATTTAAAGCCGTTCAGAATTAAATATTTGTTAGTGTTGTGAAATAATTTTAATTTTAGGAAACCTGATAGTTACTCTAAAGGCATACGATCTGAAAACTCAGCGAAAGACTTCTTATATAGTGGAGATTTGTCAACAACATTGGAGACCACCATCAAATGTGAACGTTCTATTGCTGTTATGAGGGTAATTTTGGATTATGTTCACATACATAGCCTTTTAATCGAGATCTCCATGTATATTAGTTTACATTCACGTGGCAATAATAACAACCAATGCTGTCACAGATTATAACTCAAAAAAACTTGAATCGTCAATGTGTTGTAAAGACCAATTACTTTTTTGTTAGTTTGTTTTATTGTCAGAAACCTTTCACTATTAATAATTGCAATATTCGAAAAAAAATGTGATTATTTGGAGCACAGACAGTAAACTCCTTTTGTTAAATATAAATATTTAAACCAATATTTATATATTCGATGACGATAAATTTACCGTTAATATAATTTGGTCAAACTTTGTTATGTACATGCAAATCTAAACTTGTCAGTACTAGAAACTTATAATTTACCTTTTCCGTGTTACCTTTCGCTTTACTTTCCCTTTTATTACCATTGCTGAAACACACTAATTAAAAAGAAAAAAAAAATACGATGCCATTTTTTGTACGAAAAATATAACCTCGCTGTCAAAATGTCACAAAACACTGTTATTTTAGATTCAAAAATACAAATAGAAATGTTGAATTCATTCAAATATTCTTTCCATCTTTCCATCTCCTTACGCTCCTCCACTGACCACACTGTTTACATTGTTACCTTTAGTGTTCCCAGTTTTCCTCACCTTTATCACAAATGAAACAATCAAGTATCTGCTTCCTCTCTCTTCAAAATCTCACCTAACCTAATCATGGACTGATTAGTTCCTACCTTTCTTTTCTCCGGATACTTCGGCGTCTTCTGAACACTTGTCTGTCCTTATTCCTACTCTTATATCTACTACATGCAATCTTATGTTACGTTTCCTGTTATTCAGTACTCTTTCTGAAAACCTGCCGCTTGTATTTTCCCTCTCTCCATTTCTTCCTGGCTCAAATCACTCTCATATATTCGCCTTGTTTTCCTGCTCCATAAAGCTTCTCCTCCCACTCCCTTTTTTTCTGGCTAACATTCTCATATTTCATTCGCTACACTACCACCACCACGATTATCTCTCACTTGATCAATTTCCATTCATTCACCACAATTTTCTTACGGTTTGTCCGTTGTAGTAGTGCATATAGTTCAGTTCTTCAAAATCGACTTTGCACCTTCTTAATTGACTCGCCCACACACCAAAGCATCAAAGGTTTTTCTTATAATCACTTCCATCTCACAACTTTCTGACAGCTACCACAGCTTTCATCGACACTTACCTCATAAGCACATTGGGCTTCTGGGGAACACATCTCCTCTACTCCTTCCTGTAAATACCATCATCTCCATCTTATATACATTCACCCTCAGTTCTCATTTATCAAAATATCCAATTAATTTTTCAATGCCCACTGTTATACCCGCTCCCGTTACACAAATATGCACTATATCATTAAGTTGATTAATTAAAAAAAAAATAAAATATTTAGTTTGAAAGTCAATGTGAGTGCAAATGTGAATGTGAATGTGGTGCAAATGTGAATGTGAATATGAGTGCAAATGTGAATGTGAATGTGAATTGAATGTGAGTGCAAATGTGAATGTGAATGTGGTGCAAATGTGAATGTGAAAATGAGTGCAAATGTGAATGTGAATTGAATGTGAGTGCAAATGTGAATGTGAATATGAGTGCAAATGTGAACGTGAATGTGAATGTGAATTGAATATGAGTGCAAATGTGAATGTGAATGTGATTGCAAATGTGAATATGAATGTGAATGTGAAGGTGTAGGTGCCGTAAGTAATTACTAATTAAGTATTTAATATTTGTTATGGTATGTATTGTATGAATGTATGTATTGTATGAATGTATGTATTGTATGAATGTATGTATTGTATGAATGTATGTATTGTATGAATGT
>JAFFZR010027792.1:0-18741 GCA_018397195.1 Lethrus apterus | reverse complement strand
CACGTTTTAATGAACCGAATTGTTTCAATTTGCAATGAGGAATAAAATGCTTCTTAATAAATCGAATGGTGAAAACCGCAGCTCTCTGTCCGCTTTAGTTCCGGAGATACTTCAAATTTCCGAAAACACTGCAAGAGTAGTTTTTTTCAAACAATAAAATAACTCCGAAACAGTGCCACTAAGACCAAGTATGTCTTTAACAAACTGGTGTTTATTTTTTATGGACAATCCAATAAGATAATAAAAAATAGGGTGTTGCATTTAAATTAAGAAAGTTTGTGCCGACTTCCGGTATAACCGGAAGTCGACCATCTTTGTACATATTTTTAGTTGATAGAGAAATTTGAATTATTAATGCATACAAAGTTTCAGAACTGAACTACTTTTAATAACGGAGCAATTGAACTTTCCATTTTAGCTGGGACACCCGGTATATTCAATATAAACTGATTCCTTTCCTTTATTTAGAAAATCATCAACGCCAGGGCCGACCTAACGTATAGGCTATACTAACAATACATAATGCGCTTCACTTCATAAGAAGATATACAGGAGGGGAAGCGAGGCGACCAGTGAAGTTTTACAAAAGTTTCAGAACTAGAAAAAGTTAATTGATTTACCAATAAATAAGATGACAAATTATTTTTTTTACGAAAAAAGAGTACGAATGGATGGAAAAACGTTGTTGTAAAGGTTAGGTTCGCTTGAAATTGATTGGATTTGCAGCATGGGTTATGTTCGCCCATAATGAAAAAAATATATATAATTTATGCTTAGGTTAGCATAGGTTAGGTTCGCTCCGTAATTCAAATTATTGAAATTCAAAAGGTCAGTTTTTCAGTTTTTAATAATTTATAATTTATGGTTGGGTTCGCTTCGCAACTGGAATTCAAAAGGTAAAAAAGAATGTACAAAAGAAGTATAAAGGAGTACAAAGCAAGCATAAAAAGGAGTACAAAAGAAAATATAAAATTCAATTAACCTATAAGAACAATTGCCGCCTCAATAGGTTGGCGCCCCTGTACTACAGACCATTTGGCCTTGTGGTGGCCCTGATCAACACTCGCAGTAAAAGTGTTGATGGATTTGCGGAAAAGAAAGGAGCAATTCAGCTGCAAGAAATATGATCTGAAAACCAATAGAGAAACGGAGGATTATGAATGTAAAATGGAAGCGGAACAAAAAAAGTAATAACTAAATGTTAAGCCGTTTAAGGCCGCGAAGAGAAGAGAGAAACGGTAATAATAATAATATGGAGCCGATCGTTGGGAGACAATGAAGTACACGATAGCATGCAAAGAAAATAAAGGAAAATATATTCTTGAAAAGTTTGCATGCGAATACAATTCTAAATAATACACGAAAAGAAATGTTAAACAAGAAAGTAAATAGATAAAATTTAAAATAGATTAAGTGCAAGATTATGAAAGATTACGTGAATAATAGACGATATTGATAGAATTTCCACGGAAATGTAAAGCTTGTTGTACATAATACAGGGTGGGATTAATATATGGAATATTTAAAAAAAGCGAACTCAACCGGTATTTAAAAAACGCTGAAACAGGTCGATTTTAGAATTTAGAAATACATATTAATACGTGCGATTCACGTTCCGACTTTCATTTGTTTTGTAGTTATGACGTCATCACAAAAAAATTTAAATGACAACATACATTTTTTTTAATGGACTGCGATAGTGATTTGTCTACTCTTTATGACCGTGCAAAAAAATCATAAGGTTGCACTAAAGAAATTCTGAAAATTTAATGTTGGGTGGGATTAAAGTATGGAATACTTTAAAAAAAAGCGAACTCAACAGGTTTTTTAAAAAACACTGAAAGAGGTTGATTTTTTAACAAGAAAGTAAATAGATAAAATTTAAAATAAAGTAGTAGATGTAGATTAAGTGCAAGATTATGAAAGATTACGTGAATAATAGACGAAAAAAAAATAAAAAAATTCTTGAATGACTGATATTTTGTCCAATCAACCTGAAAAAAAAAATAGAATGACACCAATGAATCAATGGCCATTTTATTAAATTTCGTTTGATTCAGTTTGGTGTGATAACGACACTTCGATTGTTTCAATCATTTCACAGTAAGATTATTAAAATTTAATTACAATTGATTTAATTTTTCTTTGTGTCTTTAGAATACAAACTTTTAAGATTTATCCTGTAAAATGCAAAAGCGTGTTTGAGTCTTTTTAGAACGTTGCTCAAAAATTCGACTTCAACTGCTTTAATAGGCAATGAGAAAATTTTCTTTATAAATTTACTTGATTTTTTCCCCTTGTAATTTAATACTTGTCTTTTAATGGGAATTTTTATTTTCAGCCATGTAATTCCATTATAAATTACTAAATTTTGAAATTGTCAGATTTGTAACGTTTTCCAAAGGAAAAATAGTAAGGAAAAAAGTAGTAATTTTAGTATCAATATACTTTTCATAAACTCTTACTTTTGGAAAAATATTTGTTTAAGAAAAATCTACTTTTAACATTTTCGAATTAACTTGTCAGTAACCTCGACACTTAATGGTCAATACATATAAATCAGTAAATACATTTTAAAATAATAAATACGCACTTTCCCGGATGTACCCTCGAAATTTGTTTTGAAGAAATACATGTGAAATTTACCAAATTCAAGTTGCAGTAGAAAAAGTGCGTATAAACTTGAGACAGTTTACGTTTCGAAAATACGTACCTTGGGACACGTATCTAATATTTCATACAGAACAGGTTCATTATCCACAAGGACTTCGTGTTTATATCGCGTTTCTGAAACATAAATAAAATTAATATAGCATATGAATGTAAAATGCGTCATGCGTTTTACGCGAATTGTAACGAAATACTTTTCTTAATCAAACATAATCCGGCACGGAATTTAATATGTTGCTCGCAAAATATTTGCTCTTTGGTGAAATTTTAAAAATTATTTTTATGAAAATTTGTGGAATTTCGAACCACAATATTTATATGTAGTACTAAATACAATTCAAACTAAATTAAGTTTATTTACATTACAATGTAGATTTATATTTCAAACATAAAAATTTTAAATAATCAACCGACGAAAATAAGTACAGATTTTATATTTTTCTATTTTGTTCTATGTTTCTTTTATATTTTTCTTATAATTTTAAGTCTACACGATCTTATTTTTGTGCATAATTTCGTTATTAAAAGTCACTTAATAATAATTTATTATTCGACTTTATTTTTAGATTTATCGATGGATGTATCTATTTCCCATGGTGGATCACTCCAGTTAATCAATCCTCTTCCTTCATTCCTATAGATTATTATGATTTTTTGTTGCATAGACTATGATGTTCCTACAGTTCTTTCTGTTTTTCAATTTTCCCCAACCTATAATTCTCATGCTCTTCAGATCGTTAATTACCTGTTCTTTCCATCTTATTTTAGGTTTTCTTTTAATCTGTCTTCGCATGGTTACCAACTTGTATTTTTTTTTTAAATTTCTCCCTTTTCTTTATACGTGTCCTTATCATTTAATTCTTTGAGGACTTTATAATTTTCACTGTGCCTTTGCCTTGCATCTTATTTCCTATTTGTTAATTTATCAGTCTCCTATACGCATTAACATTTTCTTTGACCGGGTTTATTATTGAATTAAGTTTCACGACAAAATGGTGGAATAAATTGTAATATAATTCTTCACACTGTTCTTTATATTGAGGATGTTTGACGTTCTCTTCATCTTCGTTTGAATACTTTGAAAATCTTCAATTAACTCCCACTGTGATATACTTTTCATTTTAAATTAATCAATAAATTTTAATGTCATAAGCTTCCAGTCTTAAAAATCTTTAAAAAAAAAAAATTTCATCCTTCTTTCTCGCCCCGATAGGTTCTTCACAAACTTCTAGTAAATTAATTACATTCGCTTTCCTTATTTGACTATTTAAGTTGTAGCTTTAGAGCAATTGAAGCAATTTAAATTTCAAAAAAAATGAATCATCACAAAATTGTACATGTGTACGTTTGTGTATTTCACGTTTGATAAAATTAACGACAGACATTCCTGCACGTGGCTTTTCTAACTTAGTTTAACACTCACTGAAAAGCAAAGTTCAGTTGCATAAAATGATTTATGGGGAACGAACGTGCGGAAATATTTACACGTTAAAAATTCTAGCATGTTTTCATATCGAGTATTTAACGTCAGTTGCTAAGTTTGTCAATTAACGAAAGCACGTCTTTAAAATATGTTAAATTATTTTTGAATAAAATTGCGAAATGTAATAAAATCTTTGACATTGACAAAGTTACGTCATTCGTGCAAACACATTTATTTATTTATTCTTCACCTTGAAATAATTTTCATATAATTTTTGCTGTTAAAAGTGAGAAAATAAGAATTATACAAAAATAAAATTGTCCTTCGTCCTATACATGAAATTTTATTTATTATTAGGCAAAATTCAGAATGAATTTATGAACACATAAAAGGCTGCATGAGGAGCACAATATCTTAAATATTTTTATTGCTTTGTTGATTAATTTTTAATACACAAATATTCCAGAGCAAAATATTAAAAATTATTCCGAAATGATTAAATTATAGTTTTGATAATTGTTTTCGAAACACGATACTGACTTGATAGATTTGCTGAAGATATTGGTATTACTGATATTAAGTAACTAACTTCAAGTAATAATAATACTTCAGTAAATTCATCATTTATACCCAGTGAGTTTCGCCATGTGGTATGAAAATGCCCAGTGTGAGTAAAATGTTATGACGAAAGGCCGGAAAAGTTCCATGATTTGAAAAAAAAAAAAATACCATATCAAATTTATCAAATGCAAAATTGTTCTCATAAAAATAATTTTAAGTACACAGAAATCACTGGTCCAGTCAGTAGGCTGTAGTCACAAGGTTTGTGGTTCAAATCCTAATTGGGGCATTAAAAATTTATATTACAGATTTGCAATGTTTTGAAATGTTTGCAGCGAATATCTGTTTTACGATAGTGGCTCTAAAAAGATGTTATAAATTACGGCTTAATTAGAGACGAAACAATATGAAAAACAAAGCGAAATCGTTTCTGAATGCAATTTTGAAATCTTCTTTACATAATAATTTTATTAATTCTGTCTTCAATTTGATGTTTAAATTTAAAAAATATAGTTCAAAATTTTATGTTTAGATTCAAATGAGATTTTCGGAATTAATTTCTAGGGTTCAAGTATTAGTGGAGACACAGTAAATTTATATCATAGATTTAAGTTTAATGTTTATGACTTTGAGTTGGCCTTCCGATCGACTATTCTGATAAGGTTTTGCACGTTTGCCTAATCCTTCCAGCATATACTGGAATATACTTTAACACCTGCCAGAAGTCGTGATCGCAAACAAATCCCTTCCTCTCAGTCCTGATAAATTCTTCTAACCCAAACAAGTGGTGACAGAAAATCAAGAGAAAAAAATAATTGTTTTAAGACGAAAAATCGATTGCATGAATTGAAGATTAATGGAAAAAATACAAACAAAAAAATCATTACATGGAAAGGGATTATAGAAAAATTGCTAGAGGAATAGACCAATATTGAAAATACTTGTGTGAAAAATATGGAAATAAAACTCACTCTGCATTTGTATACAAATATTTTATTAAAAGGTTAGACTCTAACCTTTTATTAATTAGTTAGAGTAATAAAGTTTTTATTTACATAAAGTTTATGTACTGTGATTGACTATAGAATAAATTTCAATAAAAAGTTAGTGCAATTTTAAGTGCAGTTAGCAAAACAAAATTGTTAAGTATATTACATATCAGTCATAACGCGCGAATTTTAACGGTGGAAGCACAATAACCATAAACTATAAACACTTAGGATTATTTTTAGTATACATATTTTGAGTACACAAGCAATTCTAGTTATTTTGAGCGTGTTTGCGAGCACAAATAATTTTGGCTCTCCCTCACCTGCCTGATGATCATATTCACCGATATATCGCCTCGTCAGAAATCTCACAGATAAAGCTGTAAATTAAAAGACAACTTATTGTTATAATGCACTCACTTTCGTATAGTAAATTCGATTTATTATATTTAAAAAAAAAAATTTGTAAACGGTATAAATAAAATATACAAAATCTTTCGAATCGTTGCCAAAACGACCTATTTGAATAAATTACTTTTATCTAAAAATAAACGACAATAACACGTGTTAATTATATGTGACTATTTGTTATTATCGATTGTTTTATTTATCTGTATTTTTAGCTTTTTGCTTATTTTCAGGTTCACGTGTTACATTTATTAGTCCGTTCCTTGAAATGTCAAGTGCACGTTGTTTTAAAATTTTAGTAACGTTCACTTACGACTTTTATTAATAAGTAAGTTTTCGACATGTGCGAATTATAAACATGCTGTTAGTCAAGATGCGCTTACGTTTTTTTTTTCTTCACTTTCGTGCCACACATTAAGCTGATGAAAAGCTATTATGGTGCGTTCCGGAATTTATCATTAAATAGGTCATTATGCGTTCCAGAAAAATCGACGTTGAACCTTGATTTTTTTTCGTTTAGGTTTCAAGTTGTCTGTATGCTTGCGCAATGACATTTGTTGTAGACCAAGAAAAATAAGAAAAATTTCAGGATTGGATAGGTTTACAAACTTGTCAATTTGTCATAATGATATATTTTAATTCCAAACGTTGGCGTAAAAGAAATATATGAATTGCCAAAAGACGTATGCACTGACAAATGTTGGGGAAAATATGTATTTTGTTTTATAACATCGTTATTTTTTCTAATTATTTGTTTCGAATTTTATATTTGTTTGTATTTGAATTTGAAGACTTTTATTTGTTCAACTCTTTATTACACTAAGATTAGAAAAAAAATTAGATAACATTACTTACTTTGTTGATGATAGAAATAGAAGAACATCTCACGAAAAGGAATAAGCGTGCTGGATCGCTGATAAAAATATTCATATTTTGCGGAGGATTTATTGTGGAAAGAAAACAAGAGATCGTTGGAAAAGGAGAAAAAATCATGAACTAATGGACTTGTAGCAATACCCTAGCCTCATGACAGTCGCAAGATAGCGACGAATAGATTGGTTAGGACATATTACAATTTTCTAAAACAGATAATCAAGAAATTATTAAGGCAAAGCGAATTAGGCAGAAGAAGACAATGTCGCTTAAGGAAATGATGGTTGGACGCTGAACCTCAACAACTGGGAGGAAAAATCAAGAGATAAGGATGGATTTATTATACTAAGGTTTAAAAAGACACTAATTCTTTTTCAAAGAATATTAACAGAAACTAAATATACCTGCCGATGAAATATAGAATTAGTCAATATGATTACTCTGGAAAATTACTTACGGATCATTAATGAAAAATAAGAATAAAAAATTGTAGAAATGTGTACTAATAATGGATGCACCTTTTTATTCTTAAGTTACCAGCCAATATGTAGACTACGAAGACTACAAGTATAATAAAAATATAAAATCAAATATGTGTATCGTAAAAAAATTGTTATTACATTGAAAGCTTTTATTGGTTGGAAGCGCAAACAGTATCAAAGTAAAATGTGCTTTAGCTTCCTACTGTAAAATAACCAGATCGTAAAAAAATAAAGTTAAGGAATAGGACTTAACTTTATTTTTTACGATCTGGTTATTTTACAGTATTCTACAGATATTTACCAAATTCATATTAAACATTTCATATTATTTTAGAATTTCTAATTTTACCACATATTTTCCTTCAAAGATCAATGAGTAAATGCTATAATAAATCAGGCTTAACAACTCGAAATAGTTTCGCTGTAAAAATTATTAATTAGATAATTTATAAAATGTCAAACTTCGAAAAAAAAATTTTACAATGAAATATAATAAACATAAATTTTCCCGGAAACCTATAACTCGTTATGGCACATTATGCAACACAAACAAGAAAAAATACGCTCGGCTATAAATAAATTACTTCGGATTAAATATGTCAAAGTGTATGATTTATTATTAATTGCATTCCGCGTATTTATAGACTGATTGGAAATGTACGGTTAATATAAATAAATTTTTAAAAGAACTATTTCATTCATCATTAAGGATTAATTTTGATTCAAGTTTAAACAGTGTACGTAAACTTATTAAATGGAAAAGTTTGCATAATATTTTATAAAATTAGAATTTTTATTCTGTTTTAAAAAAGTTAGTAAACTGACAAGGCGTACATCAATGTTGGATTTTGCGCAGAAAAATGCATGTTAAATAAATATTTTCTTAATATGTTCGTTTATTGTTAGTTAAGATAGACAGGTAATGAAAAGAGAGGACGAAGAAATATATTCAGGGTCAGGATTTAATAAAAATGTTGATAGATACAAAATACACGGAAAGAATCAAAAACTGTTAGGAAATGAATGGATAACGCAATTAGAGATCGTATACAGGCGACCATTTCAAAGCTGAACATGGAACTGAACATAATTTTTCCAGGTTAGACGTGATAAATTAATATTTACAAAGGCCATGCTGAAGAGGTTTTGTGTCCGAAATCGCTTCACGGTTATGCGAGAGAATGATTGATTACTAACATAGTTCACGTGTAACTTTTATTATTGAAAAATTGGAAAATTGGAAAAATGGAAAAATGGAAAATAGGAAAATTGGAAAGTTGAAAAACTGAAAAATAGAAAAATAAAACACTGAAAAATTGAAAAATTACAAATTTATTACAACAAATTTACGACAGCAGAAACTATCTAATCTGGACTGGAAAGTCTCAAAAAAAATTTGGCAAGAAGAGTTAAGAATGGCTGCAAGTAAAAGAATTGTGAAGTGGGACCAAAAATAAAACAGTTGGGTTGAGAAAAATGTAGAAAATGACCCCTTAAAACTTAACTCCACCCAAAGGTAGAAAGGTGTAGGATTAAGTAAGTAAAATTTGGATGATAAATGAATGGGGAAAAGAAAACTTGCCAATGTTTGCGAGAATTCTAAACAAAACGAATTCATGATCCAAATTACAACGAAAATTAGTACAGAGGACGAAAGGAACAAAGAAGGATACAGAAATTGAAATTAGAATCCTATTTAAAAAAAAAAAAACTTCGTAGGTATATTTTAGCTTTGCCATAAAATTTCATAAAAATCTAAATGACGGCATTAAGTGTGGTACATTATCTTTCATTTTTGTTTTCTTACCGAAACATTTTGTGAAACTTGATTATTATGAGACATAAACATATCGACTTAATGGATTTTAAAACAATGGTTAGGCGTTTAGCATCTGATGCTGATTAAATATTTACAAATTCATAAACATATCCATCGTTAAATTATTATGATTCGTTTTATTACATAAAATTGTATAAACATTTTACACAATAGTTCAAAAATTGCCATAACTATTAACATTTCAGTGTCAGAAAATTTATACAAATACCATATATTTTTACATACATAAACTTTATTAAATATGAAAGTGAATAATAGATCCTTTTGAATTCAGTCACGAATAAACACGTGACGTTCTCGTCTTGTCGACCACACCGAACACATATCTGAATGGAAATCTCCCAGCTATTAGTTTCTTCTTTTAAAGTAAACTCAACAATATTAACCCACTCTTTATCATCAACGTTACTTTCGTTACTTGCATGCTCATCTTTAACTTTTTAGCATTTATAGCGTTTCAAAAAATTAATGGAAATCTTTTATTTTCTTTGCCATCAGTGCCAACGAACGAACGTTTTCTTTCCCCAGCTTTCATGGTTCGTTTTTCAACTCTAACTCTGTGTTAAACCTAACTCCAGTGAGAGTAATTTCTGTATGTATTACAAAATTTACAAAATGTTTTATGATTGTTGCATCTTCACAAAGCAGTCGTTTTAAATCAAAATTTCCAGTTTCAGTGAAGATTAGTATTGCAGCTTTACGTTTCCTATCAATTATCATCTGTAATTTATAAAGTACTGATAGGTTGACGGACTAAATGCGATCCTAAAGAGCATGTTTACTCATAATATTATAAAAGAGGAAAATCACAAATTATCAATAAATTTACAGACTCGAAGATTTCTGTGAGAGCATTCGTCTTTTTGTGTAAAGGCGCTTTGACCACAAAGAATATTATGCGAGAAGTGGAGTCGTTCAGATTATTTTTTAATTGGCGCGAAGGAAAAATATCAATGAGGATCGAGCCTCAAAGCAAATTTAACACGAAAATCTAAAAGAATTGATCAATGAAAAGGAAATAACAAGGAAAGGTAAGAAATAATTGTGCACGATTTATTAAAGTTTGAATTAGGTAAACGTTTTTCCTTATAACGATAACAAACCATAATTTATTCGATTCGAAAACACAAGTAAAAAAATAGACAAATTTATTCTTTATAGAGTTGAGTTTAGACGTGGAAGATTGAAAGTTTTTTATTTTAGTTTCAAGCATAAATATTTTCGTGACTCATGATAAGGATTAATGAACTGTATTAAATGCTTTTGAGAAAATAATATTGCTATGAGAAAATGTATTTTTATTTTAAAAATATTTCTTCATAAATATGACAAATAAATAGAAACTGTTCCATCTCACCTTATAGATATTCTCTCAAGTATAAATTATTTAAAAAAATATGTACGTGACAAAAATAGATTTTGTTTCTTTTTCACATTTGCAATTGCAGGAAGTTGTGTTTCTTTGTTTTCTTAAACTTGTTTTATTTCTTTTGATTTATCATTATCGCACAATTTTGTATATATTTTTGTGCAAATATTATCTGATTAATAAATTATCTATCTATCTATCTATCTGAGCTGAAAACTAAGCTAATTAGTAATTCTGATATGTTAGAAACGAATTATACGAATTGTTCAATATCATCCCCCAGCCGCAAGTGGTAAACAAATCAAACAGTACAGAACGTATTATATGTCTTAATTCTTAATGAATTATTTATGAAATTAATAATTAATATTTTTGGGTGTTTATCCTGATAGGACTTTAGAAAGACACATTATTATCATTTAATTCATTTGAACAGCAAAATTATTATTGTTTTTTTATTAATTTTTTCCTTTTGATTTAATTTATGAAACTCGTAAAAAATTTTTTAACTGATATTTAAACGATTTCATATATTTTTTATATATATTTCACAAAATAAAAATAAATAGTATATAGTAAAATTAATAATGCCGGGAAAATAACAAAATATAAATTAATTAAAAGTCACGCATGAAATTGATAAATTAAACCTTGTAATTATATATTAATTATAATATTTTTATTATTTATTTATTTATAACTAATATTACTTACCGCTTTTTCCAACGCCTGGACCTCCAATAACAACCACTTTAACTTCCGAAAGCGAAGATTTCTTTCTTCTTATACCTTTTCCGTTCATGTTTAACAAATTTCTAATAATTTTACACAACACCGATTCAGTTTAACGCGAGTAATAAATTTTATTTTACTTTAATTAAAAATGCGATTACGTGTAATAAATTAGAAAAAACACGAAAACGTTTGTCTGTTTCCTCTAAATGTATATCTGTATAGAAAGCTATCGACATACCACGAGGTACAACACGTCTGAACTGAAACCCCTCGTCTTAAAAACTAGCTAGTACAGTACGGTTTTAATTATAGTATCAAGACGATAACCTAAATACTATTCTTCTTTGTTTTGTGGTTTTAAAATATGTTTACATCTGTTTCTTAATTTCGTAACTATTAATAACAAATAAAGTGACAGGCTAAGGAAAACATACATCAATGTGTGCGGTCAGTGCAGGCAAATTTATGAATAACATCCTTACAGAGTCTAACTAAGCACTTAATTTATGTTACAAAAATAAATATAGTAATTTTCTATTTAATGGTAAATTATAAACGGTTCGAAGAGCCTTTCAAAAATATTTGATAAGGCCGCTTACTAAAATAACTCGACTTTCTATAAAGAAAACAATACTTATGAAAATAATGTGGTATTTTGTCAAATAGAAATAACACACAAAGTTGAATTACAGCCAAGTAGATATATTTCGTGCTCATTGTAACAAATGAAGTTATGTTCACGGTTTAAAAGTTGAAAACAAAAGCTAATTGCATATTTCATAATAATATTATTACGCCCTTCTGGTTAAAAATAAAAATGATTTTTAAAGATTTTTTTACTTTTGCCATGTTGTTTTGTTAAAATTGAAAAAATTATAAATTAAAGGTCACTTTTTTGATGAAATAATTAATTTCAATAATTGTTTACTTTTTATAGACATTTTGTAAGAAACCTGCTAACAAGTTTTTAAAGTTAAAGCTTAAATAAACTATGATAATGGAGCAAATAATGAAAAACAAAGTAAAATTATTAAAAAATTTTTTTTTTAATTTCATTGAGTTTAGACCATCTGGTTATAGAAATTGTTCATTTTCATCATCTTAAATGAAAAAAGAAAATTATTCCGACATGTAGATAAATACCTACTACTTTTTAAATTATGATTACTTTATTATTATATATAATACTTTATTATTATATATTATTATATATAATTTAGGATCTTGAAAATGAACATTTTCTCTACAGGGTATCCCAGATAGTGTGCTCACTATCGTACGTAAAAAAGTACCTTAATAATGTTAAAATACTATTCCGGTATCTTTTCATCGAACTGAGCTACAAGCGAAAATTGAAAATGCCATTTTTTCTTTTTTTGCGTGTAGCGTCCATACCGACCATTATTTTGAGTGTTTCTTGTTTTAGTAAGTATGCCATGATGTAGCGCACATTTTGTCTCATTTAACCAACTCTCTATCTCTTATAGTTTACGAGATCCCAATAGTGAGCACACTATCTGGGACAGCCTGTATACCAGATGGTCTAAACTCAAATGAAATTAAAAAAAAAATTAAATAAGGATTAATGAACTGTATTAAATGATTTATTGTTATTATTTTTTAATTATTTATTATTAATATTAATGTACTGTTTTTTCTATAATTTTTGATTATTTACAAGCCCGTCATTTCACATCCAATAACTAAAGTGTTATAATATTTTGATTTTCCTGTGATTAACTGCATCTTTAAAATGCATTTTTTCTCTTTTCTAAAAATTCACATAATTAACACGAAATCTTTGGAAATAAAAACATGTTTTCTACGTTGATATCGAAAATGAATGAGTAGACAAATTTTTCTTAAATTTTTTTCGAAAATTTCTTCAAACGTTTATCCTTTTTCCATCGATTCTCTTGCAGAGCAGTCCTTTGTATTATTTCTTCATCCAGTCTCTTCAATTTGTATTTTTATTTGCTTTTCGTAATATTTTTATTTTCTTGTCTCTCCCTTCATTCCTAATTTCAATTTTATTGTTTCTTTTCAGTCAAAACATCCTTGTTAAACATCGCGTTTCTTACTTTCTTAGTCTTATTTAACCATTGTATTCTTTGTATCTTTCATCATTTATCTAGATGAGATATCAAATTATTGAAATTACATTTTCGATTTCTTATAGATGTATGTTTTGGGTTTTTCTTTCATTTCTCATTTACAAACCTAGAATTAATAAAATTATTTTGAATTACAGCAAATTAACGTCAGAAATTATTAAAGCATTGGCGTAAAAATTTACATGCCAAATTCCAAAGCTAAGTAGATTTAATTCATTTTAATACACAACACCGTACATCAATCACAAATAACTGTCAATCATTCAGAAATGTCAAAATTTAAAAATTCACGTGTAAATTTCAATAAATGAAGGAAAATAATGCACCTGCAAAATGCAAACATATTGATACGTGTGTATCTGGTTTAATTGGAAGTGTTATATCCATAATAGCCTCTGTATTAGTTTGGTTGCAAAAGTTGGGGTGTAAGGGTTGCCAAAGCGAAGGTGACACAAAAGCATTAACTGATGCCCTAGAGAGACTTAAACAAATTGCTGATCAAACGGAAATAATGTCAGATGAGTCATGCAAACAATGTTGTCAACATTACGAAGACAACGATTCTAGAAAACAAGTCACATTTTCAGAAGTAGAGGGTATAAATAAACAAACTCAAACATCAATGACGAACGTAAAGGACAGTTCAACGCAACCGGATCCTGCAATGGTACACGAAAAAGAAGTACAAAATACAGCCGACTGCAGATGTGAAATAACTCAAAACTCGTCAATACAGATAAGAGATGAAAATGATCAGTGCAATATCGGATTTTACGAGAAATCGGTACAAGTTGATAAGTTTGAAGTAGAACCTTCTTGCGACTGTGATGTTCGTAAATTAGAACAAGCGCCTTATTGTACAGATACTGACACTACTGAAATAGCAGAAGGTATGTTGACTTTTTATTGAAATATTTTATTCAAAATAAAGCATATGTCCATATATCATGTTATGGTGAAATTCGCATTTTATTACTGGATGTTTGCATTTGTCATAAAAAGTTTTAAAATCCAGACACGCGTTATAAAATGACATATACTTTAACTTAACACCACCGCCCTCTAGTAGCAAGAATATTCAAGTAAATAGATTTGTGGATGCTTTAATATTTTACAGGTTGTTAATTTTCAGTCGTAGTTCGGTGAACTATTGATTTTAAGAAAATTCGAAAGCTTATAGCGTTTCATTTTGATATTTTATTTTATTACGCATGCAATAAGAAAAAAAATAAACACTTTTGTATTGTTTCACAAAATAAAAATAAAAGATAATATAACAATTGCTTTAGAAAACTAAGAAAGCATATAATTTATGTCAATGAATAGGAAATAATTAATTCTGTCGGAATCATTAGTTTTTTTAATTCTAGTAACATTGTGTATAGCTCATATCTTAGTCTTAAACAGTAGGGTATGAGTATAGTTCTTAGACCACTCAGCAGTATGTTTTATTCATAAATTATACAGAGTGATTTAAAATGATTGAAGGTGGCGTCACCAAAATTCGTCAAAATTTGATCTTTCTCCGGAAATTCACAAATATCTATAGAAGTTCAACCAATTTTGATCTTTTCGTTTATCGAAGCATTTAATTTTGTAAGATAATAAATACTGCAAAAAGTTTACCTAAATCATCCCATTAATTGAATTCAAATTTGGGAATTGAGAGGGCGGTGGATTTTATAATATTTCAGCAAAAGCAGAAATAGTAATAATCAATCATTTTCAATTTTCATAGAATTTATGGTAACGATAAATGGCAATTGGAAAAATAAATTTATTTAATTTTTCGCTGCAACTTTCTCATATTAAAATCATTAAACTTATTTTAAACAATACACAAAAAAATCAATCTAATTTGGAAGATTTCTTTCAACTACGCATGCATATATATTGCATATAAAGTGCGGTCCAAAAATCCCCCCCCCCATGATAACTTTTGAACGGCAGTAGCTATCGTTATGAGAAAAAACAGGTCGATTTTTTTTACGTACAAAATGTTGGTGTTGTCAAAAATTCAATTCCGTTTCCGGTTAAACCGGAAGTGATGTGAACTTTCTTATTTTAAATGGAACACCCTGTGTATTTTGACGTTTTTGAAAAGGCAACGGAGAGGCGGATCCAACGATACCATAAGTTCAACTTTAATTTGAAAAGTAACTAGAGTGGCAGCAATAACTTTTCTGCCATTTTCTTTGTGTTCCTTAGTTAGCCATAAGGCAATAAACATTTTTAGTGTTAAATAACATGAAAAACCATTAATAAACATTTACTAACTAATCAGCTAAAAGACAAATAAAATCTAATCTTTATTACGAACTTCTGGCCAATTTTACTTAAAAAAACAACATATTACAGAAAAATTATTGCTGCCTATCTTGGTACTTTACAAATTAAAGTTGAACATATTCGGTATCGTTGGATTCGTCTCTCCGTCGTCTTTCCAAAAATGTCAAAACATACAGGGTGTTCTATTTAAAATAAGAAGGTTGACGTCACTTCCGGTTTCACAGGAAGCGGAATTGAATATTTCACCGAAATTTTCTACGTAAAATGACTCCAGCTGTTCAAAAGTTATCATGGGGTAAGTTTTGGACCGCACTGTATAATGATAAAGTTTTGACCGCAAACTCTAATACATTTATAACCAATAAAAAAGTAAAATAGTTTCTTGATTATTTAATTATCCAATTTGTTATTTATTTTATTGTCGTGAGTGTATCTAGTTGAATTGGTAAAAAAAAATGTTATAATTAGTATACCGTTCTCTGGTTGCCGATGAAGGTGATGAGGAGGAACAAGACGAAGAATGCGAAGAGGAAGAGGACGAGGAAGACATAATTGAATACCAATGTCCGCAATCATGTGCACCGTACTCCGCGCAACAAAGGCCACAACCTCAATATAGCAGACCTGCACCACCATACGATCGTGGACAACAGGTAATTTTGTAATTTAAAAATTGAAATTAGAAATTAAATTAAAACTGAAAATTCAAAGCAATTTTTAATGACCTTGAATTAAATCACATATGATCTTGACACTTGAATGGGAACTGCGATTAAACATCGCCATCGGTTGAAATTAACACGTTCACTTTACGACATGAGTGACTGTCGTATTTATTATTGTTAGGTTCGAATAATATTTTAAATTCGTTTAAATTATGTAAATGGGAAATTGTATTGCTAATTAATGTACAGACTATAGTATAGACTAACTAATCAGTTTATTCAATAGAAGTTTCATTATATTGATTTGTATATTAAGTTGTTTTAAATAATTCAACATTCATTCAATATTATAATTTGCAGCAATTGCAGCAACATAACGTCTTGTTACAACAACTCTGTCTGCAAAACGTAACTGAGGATTAATGAATTAGGTTCAGCATTGCAATCAGTTTTTTTGTATTTAAAAATTTATGTATTTTATCTAGATTCCTATGAGACCTGATCCACGACAACAATCTTATCCCAGATATGATCCAGCCATGTACGGTCGTCAGCAATACGTATGCCCTCCACCACCGACTGGGCAAGCATATAGTGCCCCTGCTGGGTACCCTCATATGAGGCCGTATGGTTATCAGAAACCTAATACTTATGCGAAACCGATGCCAATGGCGCCGTCCCAAAATATGAGACCCTGTCCACCTCCGTGTGCTCCTCCACCACAGCAGGCCCCTCCAACTCAAAGAATTCCATTACAAAAAGGATATTCAGCTAGTCGACAAAAATCGCCAATAAAAAGCGCTTCTCCTGTAAGAGAATGTGTCAAAGAATGTCCCGGTTTTGCGAAACCACCTCCTGCAAGAGATTGTATTAAAGAATGTCCCGGTATTGCGAAACCACCACAAACTCGCCAAATTAGTGAATGCCTCCCTGAGTGCGCTCAAAGTCAGCGTAATAAACCACCTTCTAAACAATCGTCATCTGATGACTGCACGTATTGTACGCAGCATTGTATTGGAAGAAAAACTTCTCAGCAGAAATTCCCTCAAAAAGAAGAATGCGTACGAGAGTGTCTCGGTGGTCCACCTAAAAAAGTCGGAATTTTGGCCACTCCGGACTGCAAGAATTATTGTCCCGGTAACCCTTCACATCAAAGACCTATTGCGATGATGCCCAAGGGAGCGATACCTATCATTCCTGCAGGCGCTACTGAATTGGACGTTCAAAAGGCCAGTGGAGCTTCTCCAAATCCAGATTCGTATATATCAGTGGAAAACCCAGAAAAATGAAACAGAAATGCAATACGTGTGTCTTTAATTTGGGTTATAATCATTTGCAGTAAACATTTTTACTTTATTTTTTTTATTCTTTAATTAATGTTTATGTTTTATATTATGGATAAACTGCGACATATTTTTTTATGAAATTTTTCATGTATTTAAGTATTGCACTTTATATGTACAAATCTTAAAGCAGGAAGGTTATGCTTCTTACATCGTATAATAACCCCAGTGGGAATTACGATTATTTTTCCTGTATTCAATTTAAAGATTGATTATTATTTTAAAGAATCGTACAGTTGAAATAAGTAATTGAAAAAACATTCGTCTGTATCTCTCATTACTTTTCGCTTTTCTTTATGGTTCTTAAAGTTAAAGTTTTTTTTTTGTGTTCCATAATTTGTCGACCACATTTTGATAATAACACTAGTTTACAAATTAAAAAAAAAATTCTATACATTAGGTACAACTATATTTTTCTTGTGTACTTTGGCCCGCCAAACTCGAAAATTGCATTAATTTTTTTTTATATGGATACGTTTTTGAGATATGAATTTTTTAACTTTTTCTTGGTTTTTTTCGGAGGTAGTTTGACTATTTGGAAGCATATCTCGAGTTAGGAACGTCCAATCTCGCCGTTCGGCACATCAAATTAAAGATAATCGAATCACAAATAAATGTTACTAATATAGTTTTTCAGTCGTTTCAGTAGTTTCAGTGTAATGGTCCATCATATGACAAAAAAAAATTTTTTTTTGGTCGAAATCAAAATCGCTAATTCAATCTATCGCGGAGCAAAAGTATAAATCGTGGAAATATAACCAGTTTCTTGTTTTTTTTGCGTAGAGTTTGCAATTTTACGAAGGGAAAAAGGTATTTAGGATGAAAATCTATGTAGAAATGCCGAAGTTATGATCAATTATATGTGAAAGCACCAAAATTCATTTTTTTCTTTATTTTTGTATTTTTTCCTTTTTTTTTCTTTCTTTGACACTAATGTGTCCTTATTTATAGCGTATAACAACGTTTATGTTTATTGTACT
>JAFFZR010027791.1:0-18774 GCA_018397195.1 Lethrus apterus | reverse complement strand
ATTTTTAATTCTGTTTTCAACGGTATACAATTTTAAATAGGTTGCATAAGAAAAAAACCAAGGAAAACGGCCTTACAATTTTAATAGAATGATGAATGAAATGAACAAATTAATCCAACTAATCCATGATACGGCAAACTTTTACTAAGAAAAGTCGTTCATAATAAGAAATTGTGGCCCTACACAAAATTTCAGAAAGATCTACCTACTTTGATCAAACCGTGATTAAACAAAACAAGACCGTTTGATCAAAGTAGGTAGATCTTTCTGAAATTTCGTATAGGGCCACAATTTCTTATTATGAACGACTTTTCTTAGTAAAATTTTACCGTATCATGGATTAGTTGGATTAATTTGTTCATTTCATTCATCATTCTATTAAAATTGTAAGGCCGTTTTTCTTGATTTTTTTCTTATGCAACCTATTTAAAATTGTATATCGTTGAAAACAGAATTAAAAATCATAACAAAATAACAAATAAAAAATATAGGTTGCCATTTAAAAAAAAATGGCAATGACGTCATAAGTGTCATAACAAATAAATGAAGGTGTTTAATAAAGAATTTTTTTCGCCAAGTTGTAGCTAAGACTGTCCCATTTAATAATATACATGGTTTGTTGGTGATTATATCACAATTGAAGTCGCTATAGTCTCGGGCCCGTTTTGTAGAACGAACTGTATAAAAAAAGTAATCGAGGTCGTAAAAATTTCATACAGTCACATTACATTATGGAAAGGATACTTTTATGTCAGGTGACACCTCGTATTATTTCCGCCGGTGTGTTCGATTCGTACTCGGGTACATACACATGTCGCCATTATTTGCAGCTTACGCTAGCGTGCATCTGACAGCTGTCGCATCAACGAACGTTGAAAATGCCGCCATTCTCGCCGCCACCTCGATTCCGCCACCTCGGGAACAAGGATCAATAAGGGACGCATGTTGCTCCTGATGGCAGTCGTTCTCGGTGATGACCACCGCCGACTGTGCCGGAAAATGACTCGGATCCCGCGCCGAAAGTGATTTAAATTCTGTTGGAACACCCTGCGCGTGTTTGTCGACTGAAAACAAACATCGGTTCTCTAAAACAAATACAACTTGTAACAAAGGGTTTTACTGCTGCATCCGAGCAGACGGTTGACATAATTTGATTTTTAAATGGTCGCCGGAATAAGTTGTTTATTACCACGTCCTGGCCCGAAGAACAAAGTAAAAGATTTTACACGAATAGTTTTCTCAACAATATAAACTGCAAAAATAGTAGGTAGTTCAACTGTTTCATTTAAGCGAAGGTACATTTTTGTAATTTTTAGATTTCCAATAAATAAACTATATAAATCGTATGTAAGCTTCGTTTATAAAGTTTAAATGTAGGTACAGACAAACTTTCGAACACAATTTAAGTTTACCTGTGTAAAAGTCTTTAAAAGTTTATATACTTAATAAATTTAATAAGTTTAGCGCCTTTTATTGGATTTTAATGATTGTAGAAATGGTCATGTTTTGTCAATAAAGTGAACACAATGATGATAAGGTAACAAACAGCATTGATTACTATAGAAAACTGAAATATTCAAATCAATCAATAATTAACATTTATAAATTATGCAATATTCAAATAAGGCAAGTTTTATTGGCTGACCGCTATTTCATGAAGAATCGATGATACCCACTTTTTTTAGTGCGAAAACTTAATTGATTTTCATTTGCTTTGTTGCGACATACGTTTTCTGTAAACTAAGAGCAACTATAACATTGTTGTAAAGAACTATCGATCAACATCTGTCATAATAAGTTTTGACACGGAATGGTTCTAAAAAAGAAAAAGTAAAACTAGGAGGCATTTTTACAATGTTTTATATTATACCGTTATATAACAATAAATTACGCAAATCTTATGTATAAAAGAAAGATAAAAATATATTTTTCAAAAAGTATTTAAAAATAATATTTTAAAAGCTCACAATATGGTTTTGTTGCCAAAAAATTGGATTAAAAGCAACTTATTAAATATATAAATTTATTGAATAAAATTGAGTGTTTTAGCATTCGAGACGACGATGACAGTATTTGAATCGTACTCGTCCAGTCAACAGGCATCATGTAACAATATATTATTTTTTCTTGCTACGTAGAAACTCATGGCGCCAAATTTAAATTACGCTGTTGTGATTGGTTAATAATTGGTACGATTCACATTCAAGAAATCCTGCCAAGCCGGCTGTTTAACTGTCCAAAAATCGTTTTTCTCTTTAATTGTTAAATTGTGAAGAAGTTCTCTTTGTTCCTTGTTGCTTCTTTATGTTCCTGCAAAATGTTGTCTATGTAAGACAGACTCTGCCTTGCCGGAAAAAAAAAATAAACTATAATACTGCTGGGAAAAATAGAAAATGTTTTTTGTCAGAATCTTCTGGAAGTGATCGTGGGGTCCCACAACGATCCACATTAGGCCTCACATTGTGCTTGCCAAAAACTTTGTTTTGCTCCGTATGGACTCCGTTTTCTCAAAGTGAGTGTTGGTATCTATTTTGTAAAATCATTCTATTATTTTTACTTAAACTTTTGCCCATAAATTTTTGTTATGTGATTATTTTTGGAAAAGAGCTCCTTTATGACCGAAAATGTTAAGAGTATTGAATAATATCTAATACTTGATTCTAATTGCTTGAAATTATACTTATCTTTTTATTCTATGTATTAAAAATATAAGTATAAGTAGATATTTAAATAATTAACATTCGATGGCATTTATGATATTGCTTTATTAGATGAATGTTGAATGAACAAACCATTTATTTCATTATATCAGTTGACATATTGACATATGGACATCTTTGTAATAATTATTTTATACCTAATAACGTCAAGATGTATATGTATAATAGAACACTATGAACCTAATAAGCCAATGTATCCTCAAAAAGTAGGGTATTAGGAAAATTATAAACCGTTTGATCGTTAGGAGAAACAGTTCATAAAACCATAAGTACATAATTTGAAATGACACTTCACTTCCCACCTTTTGTTCTTGCAGTTTCTTCAATGCCCGAAATATCTCCAGTCCTTTTCTCGCTTCATTCATACTAATTCTTCCAGCTCTTTCCAAACTTTCCCCTCTAATCTGCAATATCCATTCCCTTGCAATCCATCATCCAGTGTCCCCATCCCTCCCTTCACCACAAAATATATATTTCCCCCAACCAATATTTATTTCCTTTTTCTTCATTTCCGCATCTAAATCTTACGATCACTACCTTATCCGCAGATATCCTTATACCTTTTATTATACACGACGTTTTGTATTGTATCTTTCCATCTTTAAGCTGTTTCATTTACTAGTTTTCGTCCTTCACTCCACCTCTCGAACTTTCTCATCATGGCTTTCATTCCTACGCTGTTTTAATATATACAGATTGGTCACTTAGATGTCCTTTTTTGGTATCTGCTTTATCATTTGAAATGGAACCTTATACTTTGAAATTATTTTCGCCTATACAGGATGTTCTGCTCTCGCTATGCAACATTTTTTTAGTAGCGTCAGAAATTTGAGGTTATCTCGCGATAGTAAACATAACACTAAGTGAATTTAATCAGTGATCATATCCAACAATCATCATTCGCTTTTAATAATGATCAGTGATGACCCTACTAAATTTTTTGTAGCATTCCTCTACATTTTTTTTAATTTGTGTAAACGAATATTAGAAATTATTCGCTTTTCATACACATTTTGGAACAAAATTATTCTGTGAAATTATCATTTTTTAAATATTGCTAATAACTGCAAAATTATGAATTATTGTATTCATTATCAACAGCTTGGTATAACATTCGTGGCTTTTTGATTGAAATGAATATTTGTGACTAAATTAAATATAGGTACGAAAATATTTTTAACTAATTCTAATGGCTTCAATATAAATGCATTTTACTCTTTATTGTTTTACAGCAATACCTATATTTTCAACTTTAATACAAATCATTCATAAAATTGGCTCATAAGGTCGCAATATTTAGTTTCCACTTATTGATAGTGGAAATTTAATTGACGTTAAACATTGTAGAAGATGTTTGTTTTTTTATGTGGAAAATAAAAACGGTCTAATTGGAACTTCAATCTTGAATAAGTCGTCAGGTAATAAACTTCATTAGAGAAATATAAAAGCTTGCTTTTATTAACAGGAAGTAATAACAAAATAAAAGCAGCAATATCGGTTTATCTCGCTTGATGTTTATGGTATCCTTCAGAACTCTTTTTTCCCTGCCCTCTCGTTCTTCGGTTCCTCTAACCGTTCATAATACAAGTCGTATCCTGACGACTCCTGACAACCGTTACCCAGGGAAACCACTTAATGAGACCGACCCAATTCGAGGGTGGAGAAGCGCTTTTCTTAGATTGCACCGGAAAAGTCAACGATGAAAAGAAATTTTATAAAAGGGTAAATTATGAAATATGCTTTATATTTATTATTGCAGTACATTCAATACATATTTTTGGGTATTCATATCGCATTTTAAACGATGAAAACGTCGTCTGTGATAAATAAAATGTATTACAAATATTTTCCTTAAAGATTCATATTGGTTTTCGTCAAAAATAAAAATATTTTAATTCATGTTTACATTATTAGATTTAAAATTTAATTTAATTAATTTGTAAAATATTTGTTAATAAATCTATTTTGCACTATTATAAAGATATTAAAGAGATACATGCCTATAAATTTTCTTTCAACTTAAAATTTTTAATAAAATCTTAATTTTTTTTCTATAAATTTCAACAAAATAGCAATACAAAAATTACTCCCATAATGAAAGGGACAAGGGTCACCACGTTCACGGAAATTTCAAAATTGTTGTTGTTTCTATTATTGGAATATAATTTTTATTTATTATTGAAATTAATTTTTAGTTTTGGAAATTTGCTTTATTCTCGAAAATAGACAGTATTTTATTTATAGGGCAGAAATAATGAAGTATATTTTATAACAATCGATTTGGTGGCATGCGTACGTTTTATATGCGACCAATAGTTCATAGCAGTGATGTGAAAGTGGGACTGGTGAAATAAAACCCGTGGGTTTTCTTGCTTTTCTAGGATAAAGCGAAACGACCTGTATAAACACAGTTTTGACAAGTAAGATATATTTTTAATAACAAGAAATGCATAATTTAAGAAATGCACAAATAAAATGTGAAATAAATGTCTAGAACTAAAACAAAGTGTATAAATACGGAACATACCTATATTGCATCTTGGAAAAAGTATTAAAGTTAAGTTCTTGGGAGCTATCATTCAATGTCTGCATTCAGAAAGTATGCTTGAAATCAATCCGCTACAAATATTTGAAGAGCTTACAACAAAGGGTCGGACAATATTAGACCGATTCAATAGTTGGCCTTATTAACTTGTGCAGTTCTCGTATTGTTTGTTAGAGACAAATTTCAACACATGAAATGTCGTTTAAATATACGATGTAAAGGTTTTCGGCAATTATATCAATTAACTTTATAGTTACGTAGGTAGTTTTTTACATAACAGAATTTTCGATAATAGCACCCCAATTAATACACATATAAGTAAGTGTAAGTGTAAGTTACACATTTGTCGTTTAGATAAAAACACGACCTGCAATCAAGTATTAACTCAATTGAAAAAAAATCAGGCTCGCCTCAGAGCCTGATTTTTCTTGTTTTGGAATCAAGGTGCTGAACCAATAACACAAAATGAAATATCAGTGGTCACTGCGAACTTTAAATGAAAAATACAACGGATGTATTTGGTTTAAACATGAAAATTATCAAGACAATAATTAATGAAATTAAGACTTTTCTCATGGAGGTTTTAACTAAATGTGTGTACATACTAATCAGGGTACATTCCCTTCACCTTTAAAAATTGCAAAGGTGGTACCCATATATAAAAATAGTGACATAAATGGCCAACATTAATTCTAAAAACTCTGTCGAAGATCCTCAAAAATTATAGCAAAAAGACTATTGAAATATTGCAACGATTCGGTCTCTTAGCGTGGCTACCAAAACGGTAAATCCGTTACAACTGGAAGCACTTGATGATGAAAGGGAGAGTGTCAAAATGATCCTCTTAAATCTCACAAAAGCCTTTGATATAGTTGATCACAATATACTAATGGGTAAACTCGACTATTATGGAATAATTATCTCGCCAATAGGTGGCAGTATGGAAAAATACGGAATCAAAGCTGAGATAAAACATTGATTATCAATACTCGGTCTTTTGCTATTCATAACTTATACAAATGATCTAACATGCAAATAGGAGACGAGATATGTCTGTATTCTGTATTCTGTATTGGTCAAAAGCAAAGACACTGAAAAACCGTGAACTGAGGGCTAATGCAACAAGAGCAATCTGTGAAAAGTGGCTAATCGGAAATATAAAACTTAACTCATCTAAAACTGAAACTGCCCTATTCACCAAAAATCAGAGAATGAAGCGACATCTAATGCAACATTTGTGGGGCTACACATAGATAGCAAGCTGTCGTGGGATGATATACAGGCTGGACCATCGTATAGCATATTCAAAATAAAACCATTTTTTAGTTGTCAAAAAAAATCTGAAAATTAGAAGGCATAATCTTAAATTTCCAATCTACAAAATGGCCGAATAATTTTTTCTAAAATGTAATGAATGTGAAATTTGACTTTGATAGCGTATTATTATCAAAGTAATAAAGCAATCCGGATTTTTTTTTACAGCCTCACCTCCATGCATTTAAATTCGGATAATAACTGAATAAATCGTAATTTAATATCCAACAAAAATATCATTATTTATGGTAGAAACTCAAAATGACAGGAGTCAAATCAAACGGTGGTAGAATCTGATTTACAAGGGTCTCCGATAAAACTCATTCTGACGCACTTCTGGTGCAAGCTGGGTGTCGTCGATCCTAAAAAATCCAGGACCGAACCGCCTGTATCTTTCGAATTTAAAACCGTCGGAACGTTTAGTCTTTTCTAGTTGTTGCCGTTGTTTATTTTGTCGAATACACAGACGTTTTTTTGAACCGTATCCAAGAAGAAATGAAATCATTGTAGATTTAAATATTTAAACATCAAACGTAATTTATTTTACCGAACCGGGTTTAAAATAAATTATTAAGTCCGGTTCTGAAATGAAAAGCACCCGCAATTCTTCGGCTGCACCATTTATGATTTACAATGGGTTGTTTGAGGTTAAACGACCATTGTCAACCAAGATTTAGGGTCATTGAGGGTTGTCGCAATAAATTACTCACATTTTCGTACAGAAAATTATAAATGGCCAATTAATTTGAAATATATCCCTTCAAAATTTTTAATATCAGAAATGTCTGTGATATTTTGATTCTAGTGACTTGATAAAAAAAATATAAAATTATAATTTTTTTACTTTTTGGCATTCTGACGCCGGTCTGTTTGAAAAAATAGAAAAGCTATTTTGTAGTATTTTCACTGTAGATTATTGACCGCTAGATTCAAATTCCTAAGGAGAACAGCTACTCACCAGACAGCCAAGATGTCATATTAATCAAACTAAATCTAAAATGAATGTAAATGAAAACCTACCTCGTCCAAAATTCTTTTTGAATCATGTGATGAATTTCTAAAAAAAAAGTGTGTTTTAATCATGTGGACATTTTGTTTCATTGCGCTTTATGTTTACATACCAGTAATCCGTAAATACGCCTAATCCATTAAAAAGCCTAATCCAGTAAACGCCTTAATCCTTAAAATGCCTAATCCATTAAACGCCTAATCCATTAAACACCTAATCCATTAAACGTCTAATCCATTAAACGCCTAATCCATTAAATGCCCAATCCATTAAATGCACAATCCATTAAACGCCTAATCCATTAAACAGTTAATCCATTAAACGCATAATCCCTTAAATGGCTAATCCATTAAACGCCTAATCCATTAAAACGCCTAACTTATTATTTTAAATAAATATTTTATGTTATAATGTAATATAATGTTATAATAAATACTTGGTGTTTATGAACTAAGAGACTGGCAGCACCTTTTATTATTAAAATAAGAAATTTTAATTAAAATAATTGACAGTAAATAAAGTCAAAACTAGATACACACAAAGCTATTTATTATAAAACACCAACTTTATTTTATATTTTCTTTTTATTTGAATATGCAAAATATTTAAAAACGATTGTCGTGTATATTATAGATAACTACGAACAAGGTCGTGTGTTAAATTTAACGTAAATTTCACTAAACCACTGATCTCGAACACTGTAAACACGACAAGCGACGAAGGTTTCGCATAGGCCCGACGCCAAATTATCAACCCAATCCCATCATCTGTTCCGAGTACACATCAGCGTTGATCAAAGGACGCGTTTCGCTTGGTACACAGCGTCGTTTCGATTACCTGAGTCTATCTAATATCACGCTTTAAATATGTAAGTTTGTGGATGAAAGGAAAAACTTGATCGATATCTAAAATGAAGCTTCGTTTTGCATGTGCTCCTCTTCGTACGTGTATAGAAAAATCCACAATCGTTTTATTTAAACCCTGGAATCGGGGAAAAACGAAATAAACAGGAGACGTCGTATAAGTAGGACATTTCCCGGGATAATAAAATGTGTGTTTGTTAGAAGACGGGCAATGAACCGAAAATTCCGATGTTTGGTAATCTTATAGAATGCGGGTTTTATGAAAAAGAGGTGCCCTTAAGAAAATTGCTTCAAAGGAGATTTTAATCCCATACCATAAAGAAAGTTTGCCAATTCTGTCTCCTTTCTAAAATCATTCACTGGAATGGCCGGTAAATCTCCAATTACTTTAGAGCACATCGCCATAATTATGTTTAGAAGCTACCACTGCGTAATCTGTGATTTCTACATTGCTTATTCTAGCATGAACCGAAATCGTGGAAAATAATAAAAAAAAAAACGTTAAATAAAATCAATAAATAATGTGAAATGCATTTATCAAACTACGCTGTAATTTGTACTGCATCAATTTAGTGACACTGAATGGAAAAATACTCGGTTAAGAAACGCTTTCCCAAGGGAAATTCTGTTATTGTTTCCAACGGTATGTGGTTCTAAAGATTTAGTTTAACGGTTTCCCGTGAGAATAACATACAGTTCCTTTGATATGCTATACATTTTTTAATATTATTTCATTTTGGTTTTGTAAATGTAGTTCATTTGTACTTTACAAAGTTTATAAAATAGTTTAAGTGTATTTTATAATTACAAGATAATTTCTAATGATATCTTTAAAAAAATAAGATAATTTATCTATGAAAAAAGTTCACCTCTTTTTTTAAATTTAAGTCAATATAAATTGATTTGAGACAAATGACATAGCTTTAATCTACTCCTAAACTAAATGTATCCACATTATTGAATTTATATGTGTGCATCAGGGTTGGTATTCTGAGAAACTTTACACACACTCGCGGAATCTAAGCAGATGGAAAGAATCTGTTCGATTTTCCTTACGCAAACAAACACATGTTTACTTAGCTCGTTGAATAAGTAGGAAAGATGTTTAAAATTGGGGAATCTATATTCTTGCGCGCACATGCAATGTTTGCTGTTTGAGACGAAGATGCGTTGAATTCCCTCGGTACGGCCGTGGGCACGTTTCTCGTTATTGCGCACAACTTAACGTTCTCCGGTTGTTCTAACTCCCTTTATTACAACTTATATAATTAAAAGCTGCACGAAATTTTGTTATTGTACATGTGTAAGTTGTGAGTTGTGATTTTCTAAGATGACGATACAAAAATAAAATACCAATGAAAACATCAACTTGTTCTTTGTAAAATATAATTAATTTAGTTAATTTTAATTCATTATATTCTATTAGACTTGGTGTACGAAATTAATATGTCTTTTATATATTTGTTACTCAGCTATTTAGGAAAAGAACTTAACTTTGATAATTCATTATTAAAAAAATCACACCTTTATCTGGCATATCTACATTTAATTAATTTCATAATTTCATTGCGTACTTCCTACCCTCTCCATCTTGTCTTTCCATTTTTTCAATCTTTCCAATCGTTTTCCTGTCTCGATCATGATCCTCCACCATCTCCTTCCACTTTCCTTGTCTTCCCCTTAGTTCACTTGCTAACATCCCGTCCACCAGTGCATCCATTTTCTTCCCTGACCACAAAATCTGCATTGGCCATACTGTTCCCCCATCCAGTATTTACTGGCCCTCTCCTCATTTCCACACCTAAATCTTGCCACTATTCTTTCCTCTTCCAACTTCCTTCTTCCGTCCAGATAATCCGGTGTCCTCCCATGTGTGCGTAGATCTATGTACTTCTTATTATACCTCACCTCCTTCATTTGTTCGTATCTCCTCTGACCGTCTACTACCTTCTATTTCTTCACCAGCATCTGGGGTCACGTCCATGCCCTCTCCGGCTTCCCTCTCCAACTCTAGCTGCGACCACCCTGCTATTCTGTACGTTTCGATCCTTTCCCTTTCCCATGCTGATCCCTGATCTCCAGCTCCTTCTTATCACTTCCTGCAAGACCATTTTTGTCCAACTCTATCTACTCCGCCCTCTCATCTACATTTCGTACCTGACTGCTCTCCTTCGCGTTTCCACTACCATCTAAATTCATTACTAATAATAATAATAATATAAACAGATACACATCTTATTATAGGACTGCACTGATATTAACGTAACAACAAAATATAACTAACGGAACTTACACTACTTTAAACATATAGTTATTCAAATATTTCTACAACAAAAACACATAAATTTGTGTATTTTTGTTGTAAACTGTTAATTTTTGTATTTATACAAGAATTAACTGTGAACATTACATTTATTTAATGTAATTGGTAAATACGTCTTAAATACCGTTAGAAATATACAGGCGCATTCTGAAATATGTCCTACTATTTCAACATGGGAAAGCTGACCTTAACCCAAACCCAAACCCGCAAAAACGGCGGTTCTATCTTCATTTTAAATTTTTGAAAAATGTCATTTTTTGTATAGGCATTCGGTATGGTGCTGAGTCCAATTCAATATGCGTCGCGTTGAAAATGAACTTCCTTTGGCGGGAATAACCGACCGTTATTGTCGATAATTCGAGGTTATTGTCAAATTTTATACAAAACTAAAATATTTTTTTCTGACACCCTTCAACGTAGGACCGTGGTTTGAAAATGTTTAAACTACTGCAATAGGGTTTCAGCGTAACGTTAGTTTTGGCTCACGTTCGGTAAAAAATGTATATACAGAGTCCTTCAAAACTCTGATTGTCTTCGATAACTTAGTTAATATTAAATAGAGTAAAATAGTTTAGTATTATTACAAACTATGTATACAAAATGCATCAATTGTTATAGAGTACGAGATATTGAATGTTTTCTTCCAAGATATTTTACGACTTTAAAAATACGTATTTAACACTGTATCGATTGATAGAGACCTTTTAAATTCATTCATTGCACATTCATTCGACGCATGTATTTATATCATATATTGATATTTTGTTAAAAGGTTTACTTACACCAAAGTCTACACCAAGTCCATTACATATGCTAAAAGGATGACGAAAGGATACTTGTAAATGATTATACTTTGAAAAGAAAATGGATGAAAATTATTAGAAACAAGAAATATTAATTTTGTGACGTTCACATTTCTTTATTGTAATAACAATACACATAATATGCAATCCTTGGCTGTTGAAATATCTTTCAGCGGTAGTTCATTGTTCAACTAATTCAACTTGTTTTCAAATATACTGTCGGAGAATGTTGGTTACAATAAATATTTGTTGCTATAAACAGAATTAAATCCAAAACTTAATAAAAAAGTTATTCTTTTGTGAAATATAACATCATTTTTACCTGTACAATTTTCTCGACAAGGAAGCCTTCGTAATTTTATTTATGTGTATTGAAGCAATCTGAAGGCAGTAACGCATTTAAAACTTCGCGAGGCATATTTCTCAATTATGCCCGTTTCTCTGTAACTTTGTTTTTGACTTTTAGTATGTTTCTTTGTAATTTATTTTTCTTTTTCCATTTTTACGGTATTTTAATTTAATACTCTATTTCATATAAGATTACATTGAATTGATCAGCTTATGGCCGGGTCACATGCTATGAGACTCCGAAGATTGATAGCCGGCAGTTAACCAATGACTGGATTACTTCTATTGCTTTCATTTCAGACCGGCACCTCTCACCGACTTCGATGCATCCAAAGTTTAGGAAACACATTCGTGGTGAAATTGAGAACGTGTGGCGCTGATCTCATGATGGATGATTTGAGAAAGAATTACTAAACTTTACAACAAAAGTGTATAGTTTTATCGGGGGAAATCTCTGGACCAATCCCTCGAGATGAAAGATCGGTCACGTTCAAAAATGTAGTGTATATCGAACGAACTACGAATGTTGTAGCGAGCTTTTGTGTTTAATATTAGAACTTCTATTAATAATGATGTCTGCGTCTGCGTTACAAACGGAAATTGTCGCAAAAGAGACAATAATTAATTTTGAAATATTTAAAACGTATTACTTCAAAATATTGAAGACCAGGCCTTTTTATTTGAATTGTTAAGGTATTTTTTTTTCGGTGATGCGGCGTTTTATATTCAAAAAAAAATGGAGAATTATTACCGCACCTAATCGAAATTTATGTGCAATCGATAAAACAATGAAAGGCAGGATACATTTGTGAAATACGTATCAGCTGAAGTGTCTGAGTGCGTAATTCATATTTTGTGTTCACGAACCCAAGAGGGAATAAGAGTTCCGTGCAAGTGTTGGATTGGCTTATCTCTATCGCCCAGCCTCGCTGGATCACGGTCGCGAACATGAAAAATAACGATCCTAATAATGCTATCAATGTTCGACTTAACACAGCAGAAATATAAGAAAATGCCATCTGGGCTTAAATACCGACTGCGTAAGTATAAAATGTCGTTAATTATAACAAACCGTGCTTATTATATCGATCAACTTATAAGAAATTTATAACACTCATTTGTAAATGGTACGTATAGCAAATATGAAAGGACTTCGCCTTAAATTTTTGACAAAATTTATGACAATAATTGCGTAACAATTATGTGATGTATACTTTCGAATTCAAGTATTTTCAGTAATTGACGAAGAAACAATAGAATTTGAACATCATGTAAAATGTTTATAATATACAACTACATTTAAAAAATTAATTTGCTATTAAATAGCAAATACATTTTTTACTTAATATAATAATAAATTAATAAATTTTTTATTAATTAAAGAAACAGCATTACTTTATACAAAAGCTCGATAACGGGCAAACCCATTCAAGGGTTTTGCATAATTAAGTCATCAGTAAGAGATTCTAGTGTTGTACTCTGTGAGTTTACGGCCTTACGGATAATTAGTTTCATTTCGCATTGAACAGGTTTCGTGTCGGAAGCGAGGGAAAACGTGTTAACGCTCGTAAAATGGAGAATATGACCGTCAAGTACGTCGGCAAATCCAACGGCAAAAAAAACATTTAACTATCTGGTCGGATGAAATATACCACATATAAACGGCGAACACCTTTATCGCATTAGATGCGTTCGTGGAATGTCTTTATTTTTAATACACTCATCGTCATCAGTAGTGGAATGGGGGAAAGGGCGAAACTTAAGTGAGATAAATATATCTGCGGCCAGCTAGAATTAAAATGAAACGTGCCCCCCAACCGCATCACGAGTACCAAGTGGAGTCCAACCGCACGTCCCGTGGCGATTGCGCGATACGTGATGCCATTGCATCCATACGACCTCATCTTTATCTTCGTCTCTCTACTGCCCAATTTAACTAAACATCTATGCCATCCTTATCATCATGATTAAGGTCCAGGGTCCCTTATAATCAACCCACATGAATTAATATAACATCTTCAGGGAATGGGTCAATATGAAAACACAATAATTCATACATAAAACGTTAAAATTGTCAATTCACATCATGTACCAACACAATTATTTGACCATCAACGTACCTTGACGTATTAAGTACACAAATCTCACATAGTTTTGACTGTTATAAAATAATAGAAAAATTTTAGTCATTGTAAATTTTTCATAGACTTACATTTAAATGTGAACCAACTGTTACTATATTGAAAGAAGACCCTGGTGCATTTATAAAATTGTGGCAACTCAATTTGTGACCAATTTCTGAGCCTATAGTATAAGTTTTCTCATTTCCTTATTAATAATCTAAACTTATACTCTATCAAGATTTCTATCTATCCATAAAAAATTTATTACCGGTGTTTAGGTTTCACTATGGTTATGTCAGTCTGTTATATAACACAATTTAATGAATAAAATATTAGAACAGAATGGGATTACGAATCCAGTGCTATCTTGGTTACATTCATTTTCTGAAATGAGTTAACTTGAAAAACTAATTGGCGGTCGTGTTCATCATATTTCGTTTACCTTAAGTAAAGGACATATTTGACTCTGTCATAATCATAATCGAAGAATTTTAATGATATGTGTTTGTACGATTGCCAACGATACATCTTTAATTACGTTAAGCTATTCTGTAAATAATATTATATAAAACATTAAATTTATGTGTTTAACTGGTGCTAGAATAAAAAAAAAATTAAATTGAAACATCGTAGCGCCCTCTATAAAAAGAAACCGCACCATATCGTAGGATTATATAAGCATATTGTTGATTGAATATTTTGTGGAGACAAAATCGACAAATGTATTTAATTAAGAATTTTTCAATATATTTTTGATTTTTGTGCTGATTCTCGTTGTTTACTTTGAATTTTTGAGAAAACAAAAAACCTTCCATAGAAAAAAAGATTTTTCTATTTTTTCTTTTTTTTCTGTTTGTTTAATTTTTATTTGTTGCTGTTCAGTGTTATTATTTAAACTATTGTCATAACAAAAATGTTGGATTTCTGCATCGAAAATTTATTTATAGCGTACATATATCTAATGGTCATTTACATTACAGAATAATTCCTTATTTATTATTTTACGTGTGACTATTGCTGAACCAATAATTAATTTGTGATTAACTGTAGTTGACAATTGTGTTTTGAAAAGATTATTATTAATTATTAATCTATTTGATTTGAATAAAAAATTATTAATCATTTAACATTAAAATTAAAGATAGTTTTAACTTACTTCTTTTTTGAGTATTTGTAATATAATCAATGATAAAATTGCCCATTGCGTTTGTATTAAGATTTGTAATGGAATATATGCAAGGTTTGTATACCTATTTAACGTTGAAATCTCTATCGAAAATTTTAAACTTTCGTGTTTCTAAACCACGTTTTGTAAAATAAGTAACGAGTGCGCTAAAAAGGGGTCAGTAACCCCTTTAAGTTTAACCCTCGTCAAACCTTTCCCCTTTAAAATAATGGGCTACTAAAATATTCAAAGATTACATGTATTTCGTTCCAGGTCGATTCCTAGTTGAAACTAGCTGAAATGAAACGATATACGAAAAAAAGTTTAATTTAAAATGTTACATAAATCTCTGTTTGGAGTTTGCCGAAAGTTTTGAAACTCATTGACGAATGTACGGCCAAAGTTTTCGACTGGTAAACACATTTTACACGAACCCACTTCTATTTTGCTTTTATGTATATTTGCAGAAGCGTGTGTATCACCGCCAACACTGTCAAACAACTTGTAATTTTCTGTATTCTGATAGATTTTTGTTTAGTAAACAAAATTTAATTTAACAGAGATCTAAATATTACGAGTTTTATGTTCTAATTAAAAATAACAAAATTTATGTCAAGTTTATCATCAGTAAAAAGGCAATTGTAAAAGTGATGACAATTTCAATTGTGTTTAATATGTAAGTATTTGGAACTCGATTGTAAATTTTCTATCATTTATTTGACACTTTAAATATTATAGCGTATAGTTATTTTTATTTGAATTTATCGTCTAAGTGACGTAATCAACAACCGAAACATTTCTATTCATTCTAAAATTAGCTTAAATCAACAATAAAATTAAAATATATTTTAGTTAATCACCTAATCAAATTCTTTTGTACATTTACTAAAACACTAAGATAAAACATTGCAACTGTATTTCTCGTGTATGTATATTATTTTCTATGAGTATGTAGAAAAGTACATAATTATTGCAATTTTTCAATATATGCTGAATATGTTTTATTAAATAAAAAATTCGAATATGACCTAATATTTTGATATATTTTGCTACTGTTTATTTTTTGTTATAGATTTTGCTTAAATCCTTGATATTAAAAAAATATTTGTTGCGTAACAAAAATTTCAAAATATAAATTTATATACTATATTAGTGTCGAAATAACTATGTTTATTATATTTAGGTATCCCTCTGCTTGAAAGTTCAAGAAAATAATAATAATTGTGCATTTACGAACAGTGCCACACTTTTAAAAAATTTCCCATAAAACATGTATTGCGAAACATGTAAATTGGAAAAAATTATTTTGACGCAAATCACTTACGAAATGAAATTAATTATTGAAAATATTATCTATCCCAACGTACACATTCCACTATTCCACTAAGTTTTTTTATTTCAAATCATTTTCAATTTTGTACGATTTTAATTCAGAAACAGAAATCTACAGAACTTCTAGGAAATATGCAGAAATTTCTTATTACCATTTCAGCGATATACTTTAAAAATACAGTTACTTCCTAAACAATTCATAAAATATAGTTTAAACTTAATATTACAAGAATAATTCCTTTGTGTGGAATAAGACGGTTGTAAAAATTCAGTTTGTACAGGTGAATTGTTTCTGAAAATACATCAATCACAACCGAGTGGCGATCACAAAATAGTCCATCAAAGTCGCACGTCTCTGTACTTTGTTCGATCGATGAGCAAGCGTAATAGCTATAAGGAGTGCGTGCTGAAACTCTTCGCCATTGGCTGCGTTCTGCCGATACCTCGCTCAGTCCCGCTGTCTGCTGCCACCGCAGATCGCTGCAACCGTTCGGGGGGTGCGTACAGAGACAAACTACCCTTCGTTCTTGTTGCAGCCCCTAACGTGACGGCTCTCATCGTGTATTCAGACCGAAGGACTCGTGCGCCGAGTGTTACAAAAACGTCCGTGTCCGTGTACTCCTCAATTGTGTTTTTTTATCCATCCAGACATTCAACAAATTCCATATGGTGCAAGCGATTGAGGCGGTTAGGCCGAGTCACTTTGACTTGTCCATTGTTGTAAGTAGATTTGTCAAGTCTTTAGCAGATATGCTTTTAGGCGATATTGATTTTGACGGCTCTTCGTCCGCACGTAAACTAAAAATAATGTTATCACCAGTAGATATATTTTTCGCGCCAGGAACACATAAAACTATATTAAGCATATCGACGCGGATGTATTCATATTTGAACACGTAAACCGAAAAACACGGCGGGAACATTAAGCGATTTCAGGGGTTTCAGTAAAGTGTTTAGTGAGTGGTATCAGAGTAGTTAGGTAAACGTCATAACTGATGACGTAAAATTCGTGTCCCAAACGAAATTAAAAGTGGTAAGGAGTGGTTAGAGATTTTTGTTTACTTAACGTCTAACCTAAAATTTATTTTTCGCTCTTTATAGGTTCTACATGTTGTGCTAAGATTATCAGTCAGCTTTTATTTGGATTTATATAGTTTTATATTATAGATATTTAGTGTAGTATTTGAGTTTATTTCTTCATTTATTGTTAAAGTGGGTTTGCATTATAGTTTATTTTTAGTAAGTTTGAAGCGATTATTATTTTTATAATGATTTAATTCTTAAATATTGTAGCTCTTTTATTTGGAGCATCTTAATAAAAAATAAAAAATGCTGTAAGGCTTATAATGTTGGATCACATTATTATTGAGCCCTGTACGAATAATGCCAACGATGGAGTATGTGGAAGACATTATTTGGTATACGGTTTATTCATGGAATGTGTAGAGAAGAACGTCTATGTATGAATTCATTTTTTTGAAGAGTGGATCAACAAATATTCGGACCATGATATAATATACAGGGTGTAACATTAGTGCGATATTCTTCGATATTTCTGTTATTATGCAAAATACAAAAAATATTTTAAGACGAAAGTCTTTTGAATTTATGGTCTCCACCACCTAAAGTTTTTTTTTTTTTCAGTTATACGAAGTGTTTCGTTTGTGCGCAATCACGAACAACTTTAAATTTTTAAATGGAACACCTTATATATTATTACATTTTTGAATTCCCTGGATAATTCTAATATAAGTTTGCATAAGATAATATTTGTCTATGTCTATTCGTTTTTAATATATTTGCATTTATGAGGAAATTTTGACAGCTGACGGTCTTCGGCAAAACGCCTATAGTTCAATAACGAAATACAGCAAGATCATGAAATTTTATGCAACGCTAGAGGGATTTTTAGTGATATTAGTAAAAGCATTAGAAATTCGATATGTAACACAACATACTTAATAAACTTTCTTCTTTTTGAAACAATTGAAATGCGGAAAACTTAATTTTTTTAAATGGAAGTGTTATATTTTTATGCATTAGTCGAAAGCAAAATTTAATTGTCTATTAATTTGAATAAGCAACATATGTAGTTAAAATTAATAATTTTCGAGATATTGATGTATTTTTTAATTTTTGTACTTTGTCATTTTTCCTGAGAACCATAAAAGTAATTTTTAAATTGTTTTTTAAAACAAAGCTGATAAACTACGAACTAATAAATAGAAT